>JBBDGP010004924.1:0-91374 GCA_037952835.1 Lithobates septentrionalis
GATATGTATATTATGGGGGGTGGGGGTATGTATATTATGGGGGGTGGGGGAGGGGATATGTATATTATGGGGGGTGGGGGAGGGATATGTATATTCTGGGGGGTGGGGGAGGGGATATGTATATTATGGGGGAGGGGATATGTATATTACAGAGGTGGGGGAGGGGATATGTATAATATGGGGAGGGGATATGTATATTTATGGGGGAGGGGAGGGGGATGTGTATATTACAGAGGTGGGGAGGGGATATGTATATTTATGGGGGGTGGGGGAGGGGATATGTATATTACGGGGGGTGGGGGGGTTAACATCTCAGTGTGTTGGGCGGAGTTTGGCTTTATTAACCCCTCCCCCTCCATTTTGCAGGACTCCAGAAACGATCGGCGGAGGTTTGCCGCAGCATCCTTCACTTCGGGAACAACTTTGTGACTCGGACTTCCATCTGTGAGCTGTGAGCGCGCGGCGCGGAGTCCCCCGCCAGGCCCCGCCCCCTGATATAACGTGCAGTGATAATCAATGCGTTTCTTAGTCGTGTGTGCGTCCGCTTCTAGCTTCAGTAACAGCCCGGCGTGACCTCGGCGGGAACCTCACTCACCCATCCCCCGATCGGTCACCACGGTGATGATCCGTGCAATCCCCGGAAACGCCGCACATACGCGCCTCCCCCACAGACCCTACTAATCGATCAGCGCATGTCTGATTCTGTGTGCTACTACTGTATACCGCCCCTCCCCCGCCTACCACCCCTCCCCCGCCTAGAGGGACTCTCCGCATAGATTTGTACTATTATTAAATGTCCGCCCCTCCCCCACTCCCCCTTATATATGATCTATTTTCTATATAGAAATATAAATGGAATATAACGAGTGTGTGATGTGCGTTCGTCTTTTTCCTGCTGCGGGGCTCCGGAGACATATCATTAAAGGGCCCCGTCTACCCTCCCCCACCCCACCCATCCACCCGGCCTCGAGATCCTCCAATGAGAACTTCATGTTCATTTATTATTTTTTTTTTTTTCTTGCCTTGTTTTTAAAGACGATTGTGCCGTGTATGTGAGACCACCAATAAAACGTGTTTCTCTAATCCGTGTCTGTCATCAATTTATAGTGTACAGAGGAGCTTACACTCTAATGTCCCCTCCCCCACAGTCACATCAGTCTCTATACAGAGGAGCTTACACTCTAATGTCCCCTCCCCCCACAGTCACATCAGTCTCTGTACAGAGGAGCTTACACTCTAATGTCCCCCCCCCCCCCACAGTCACATCAGTCTCTATACAGAGGAGCTTACACTCTAATGTCCCCCTCCCCCACAGTCACATCAGTCTCTATACAGAGGAGCTTACACTCTAATGTCCCCTCCCCCACAGTCACATCAGTCTCTATACAGAGGAGCTTACACTCTAATGTCCCCTCCCCCCACAGTCACATCAGTCTCTATACAGAGGAGCTTACACTCTAATGTCCCCTCCCCCACAGTCACATCAGTCTCTGTACAGAGGAGCTTACACTCTAATGTCCCCTCCCCCCCACATCAGTCTCTATACAGAGGAGCTTACACTCTAATGTCCCCTCCCCCACAGTCACATCAGTCTCTATACAGAGGAGCTTACACTCTAATGTCCCCCTCCCCCACAGTCACATCAGTTCTCTATACAGAGGAGCTTACACTCTAATGTCCCCTCCCCCACAGTCACATCAGTCTCTATACAGAGGAGCTTACACTCTAATGTCCCCTCCCCCCACAGTCACATCAGTCTCTGTACAGAGGAGCTTACACTCTAATGTCCCCCCCCCCCCCACAGTCACATCAGTCTCTATACAGAGGAGCTTACACTCTAATGTCCCCCTCCCCCACAGTCACATCAGTCTCTATACAGAGGAGCTTACACTCTAATGTCCCCTCCCCCACAGTCACATCAGTCTCTATACAGAGGAGCTTACACTCTAATGTCCCCTCCCCCACAGTCACATCAGTCTCTATACAGAGGAGCTTACACTCTAATGTCCCCTCCCCCCACAGTCACATCAGTCTCTGTACAGAGGAGCTTACACTCTAATGTCCCCTCCCCCCCACATCAGTCTCTATACAGAGGAGCTTACACTCTAATGTCCCCTCCCCCACAGTCACATCAGTCTCTATACAGAGGAGCTTACACTCTAATGTCCCCCTCCCCCACAGTCACATCAGTCTCTATACAGAGGAGCTTACACTCTAATGTCCCCTCCCCCCACAGTCACATCAGTCTCTATACAGAGGAGCTTACACTCTAATGTCCCCTCCCCCACAGTCACATCAGTCTCTATACAGAGGAGCTTACACTCTAATGTCCCCTCCCCCCACACATCAGTCTCTATACAGAGGAGCTTACACTCTAATGTCCCCTCCCCACACAGTCACATCAGTCTCTATACAGAGGAGCTTACACTCTAATGTCCCCTCCCCCACACAGTCACATCAGTCTCTATACAGAGGAGCTTACACTCTAATGTCCCCTCCCCCACACATCAGTCTCTGTACAGAGGAGCTTACACTCTAATGTCCCCTCCCCACACAGTCACATCAGTCTCTATACGGAGGAGCTACACTCTAATGTCCCCTCCCCCACACAGTCACATCAGTCTCTATACAGAGGAGCTTACACTCTAATGTCCCCTCCCCACACATCAGTCTCTGTACAGAGGAGCTTACACTCTAATGTCCCCTCCCCCACACAGTCACATCAGTCTCTATACAGAGGAGCTTACACTCTAATGTCCCCTCCCCCACACATCAGTCTCTGTACAGAGAACTTACACTCTAATGTCCCCTCCCCACACAGTCACATCAGTCTCTGTACAGAGGAGCTTACACTCTAATGTCCCCTCCCCCACACATCAGTCTCTGTACAGAGGAGCTTCTCCACCAGGTGGTGCTGTTCTGCAGGGTGCTGTTGGCTCACTCTGCTGGGATCTCAGTAATCCTGGGGCCTCTCCTGCAGGCTTTTCCCAGGCAAGCATGGACCATGTTGAGGAAGACGAAGGTGGAGGCACTGAGGCCTACTCCATGTGCTGAAGCTGCAATGGATCCTGGGCCTGTCCCTATGCAATGGGAGTCCTTACCAGTCCTCCAGGATAAAGTGATGAACAGACTTCGCCTCATTTCTAAGGAGGAACAGAAACTTGCTGTCATGACAGAAGATCTCAGGAAAAAGAAATCCCTGCATAGTAAGTCTGGGAACAGTAAGAGGGAAGTCTCCAAGCTGAAGCCTCTGGAGGAGACATTGAAGAAGCAGGAGAAGTTGGTTGTCTCTCTGATGGAAAGCAGCGGTGTGTTCAGAGAAAAGTGTGAGAATGAGGAGAGATTCCAACAGATGATGGAAAGTGTCTGTGCCAGGAACAGCAGAGGGTGGGTACCAGAGCAATGGTGACAGTATGGATGGGGGGTGAGGAAGTGGCTTCACATGGTAGCCCCAGTACAACCCCTGTCTCAAGATCTGTCATGTCTGACTCAGTATCTGCCCCCCTCCCCAGCGGCCTGGTCATCTCAGGAGGAGGTTGAGGAAAATGGCGGATTGCTGCAGACCATTACAGAAATGGAATCTCCCTTGAGTGTCAACCACTCATCAGATGAGGATCATGATAAAGGAGTGCTTGCTGAAAATCTCTGTGAGTGGAGGACTTTCCCGAGATTGGATCTGCCAACACATCCTTCAATCAGCAGGGAATGCAGAGGAGCTGCAGGAGTCCCACATGGACACCAACAGTGCAGAGCAGGAATATCGCATGAACATTGAAACTGCAGAGCAGGAGGGCCATATGAACGCTGAAACAGCTTCGGTTTTATAAACTGAAGACTTTACTTGATGACGGGACTGCTGGTATCTTTGGTACTTCTGGGACTATGGTGAGCGGGACTGTTGTGCTGGAGGGGAGGAGGGAGGATCAAGTGGTGGGTAATTTACCAAACCAGATTTCAGAGGTTCCTATGCAGCCAGTTAATGTGTCATCTGTCCAGTTATGAACTATGCTAAGGCTGTGTTGGGACAAAGTCATGCTGCTGCTGGTGGCGGAAGGGAGCCAGTTGTGTGACTTTCACCTAACGCACCTTCTTCCATTAAACGCAGGAATGTGGTACAGCTCAGGTGGGAAGGAGGAGGTATTCCACCTATCAGGAGGGAGGTTGTGGATAAGATCCTAGCCATGGGATTTAAGGCGGAGGATATTTATGCTTTTATCAGTCCGGCTGGTTCCTATGAATATGATTTATCATTTGTGCGTCCAGAATCACTGGATCTGTTTTGGGAGATGTTTGAGCATGTATATGGGGGGCCACCGGACTGGAAGGGGCTTGTCCCCAAAGTTGTCTCATGGTCAGCCCTTGATAAAGAATGTGACTATCCTGACTAGGAATGAGTCTATACCCCCTGAAGATTTATGGGTCTGGTTGAGGAGGTTTGGTGAAAACGTTGTGTCCCCTAAAAAGACTGTGGCTGATAGAGGAATCTGGACGGGTGGGTGGTCGGTGTCAATGAGGTTGAGAGTGTGTGGGGATGTGGTCCAGCATTTGCCCTCCTCTGCCTTTATTGGTAGAGATAGGATTACTGTCTTCTACCCTGGTCATCCTAAGGTGTGCCATAAATGTGGAGTCAACGGACATTTCTCCTCTAAACATCATTAAATGTAACCTATGTGATAAGGTTGGTCACCCTTCTAGCCGGTGCCCCGAGGCTTTACACAATAAGCAAGTTAGTGGAGGAATTCTTCCGTCTGGACAGAGAAGAGTCTGGGTTGGCGGAGGTTGTACCAGGGGATCCTAGTGTCTGTCCTGTCAGAATCTGCGTCTAGGCCTCTGTGGTGTCAGTGTCCCCCCAGTCTGTGGTGTCAGTGTCCCCCCCCCCAGTCTGTGGTGTCGGTGTCCCCCCCCCCCCCCCAGTCTGTGGTGTCGGTGTCCCCCCCAGTCTGTGGTGTCGGTGTCCGTCCCCCCCCAGTCTGTGTGTCGGTGTCCGTCCCCCCCCAGTCTGTGGTGTCGGTGTCCCCCCCCCCCAGTCTGTGGTGTCGGTGTCCCCCCCCCCAGTCTGTGGGTGTCGGTGTGTCCCCCCCAGTCTGTGTGTGGTGTGTCGTCCCCCCCAGTCTGTGGTGTCGGTGTGTCCCCCCCCAGTCTGTGGTGTCGGTGTGTCGTCCCCCCAGTCTGTGGTGTCGGTGTGTCCCCCCCCAGTCTGTGGTGTCGGTGTGTCCCCCCCCCAGTCTGTGGTGTCGGTGTGTCCCCCCCCCCCAGTCTGTGGTGTCGGTGTGTCCCCCCCCCCCAGTCTGTGGTGTCGGTGTGTCCCCCCCCCAGTCTGTGGTGTCGGTGTCCGTCCCCCCCCAGTCTGTGGTGTCGGTGTCCCCACCCCCCAGTCTGTGGTGTCGGTGTGTCCCCCCCCAGTCTGTGGTGTCGGTGTGTCCCCCCCCAGTCTGTGGTGTCGGTGTGTCCCCCCCCAGTCTGTGGTGTCGGTGTGTCCCCCCCAGTCTGTGGTGTCGGTGTGTCCCCCCCCAGTCTGTGGTGTCGGTGTGTCCCCCCCCAGTCTGTGGTGTCGGTGTGTCCCCCCCCAGTCTGTGGTGTCGGTGTGTCCCCCCCCCCCCAGTCTGTGGTGTCGGTGTCCCCCCCCCCCAGTCTGTGGTGTCGGTGTCCCCCCCCCCCAGTCTGTGGTGTCGGTGTCCCCACCCCCCCAGTCTGTGGTGTCGGTGTCCGTCCCCCCCCAGTCTGTGGTGTCAGTGTCCCCCCCCCCAGTCTGTGGTGTCGGTGTCCCCCCCCAGTCTGTGGTGTCGGTGTCCCCCCCCCCCAGTCTGTGGTGTCGGTGTCCCCCCCCCCAGTCTGTGGTGTCGGTGTCCGTCCCCCCAGTCTGTGGTGTCGGTGTCCCCCCCCAGTCTGTGGTGTCGGTGTCCCCCCCCCCCCCCAGTCTGTGGTGTCGGTGTCCCCCCCCCAGTCTGTGGTGTCGGTGTGTCCCCCCCCCAGTCTGTGGTGTCGGTGTGTCCCCCCCCCCCCAGTCTGTGGTGTCGGTGTCCCCCCCCCCAGTCTGTGGTGTCGGTGTCCCCCCCCCCCCCCAGTCTGTGGTGTCGGTGTCCCCCCCCCCCCAGTCTGTGGTGTCGGTGTCCCCCCCCCCCAGTCTGTGGTGTCGGTGTCCCCCCCCCCCCCCAGTCTGTGGTGTCGGTGTCCCCCCCCCCCCCCAGTCGGTGGTGTCGGTGTCCCCCCCCCCCCAGTCTGTGGTGTCGGTGTCCCCCCCCCCAGTCTGTGGTGTCGGTGTCCCCCCCCCAGTCTGTGGTGTCGGTGTCCCCCCCCCCAGTCTGTGGTGTCGGTGTCCCCCCCCCCCAGTCTGTGGTGTCGGTGTCCCCCCCCCCCCCCAGTCTGTGGTGTCGGTGTCCCCCCCCCCCCCCCCCAGTCTGTGGTGTCGGTGTCCCCCCCCCCCCAGTCTGTGGTTCCCCAGTCAGTGTCTGCTCCTATTGTTTCTCCTAGTGTAGTGAAGGCAGCGGAGGGTGCTGGACCAGCGTGTATGGTGGTGCCGACCCCTCCGCCTGGCAGAAGTGCAGCTGGAGGTCGGCGGACACCAAGGGGTAGAGGGATGGATTTGGATGATGGTGGGGGGGGGGGGGAGGTGGGAAGGTGGGAAGGGAATGAGGGTGTCTGGTGTAGCATGCAAGGTGAATGATGTTGGGGGAGGGGTGAATTATGTTGGAGGGGTTAATGGGGGGGGGGGGGGGTTGGAATCGCATCCTGATGGCGATTAAATCTGAAAAGGTTTCTTAGCCTGGATTGTGTATAGGTTGAGATTTGGGGTTTGTAGTTCTCCTTCTCCTCCCCCACAATCACATCAGTCTCTGTACAGAGGAGCTTACGCTCTAATGTCCCCTCCCCCACAGTCACATCAGTCTCTATACAGAGGAGCTTACACTCTAATGTCCCCTCCCCCCACAGTCACATCAGTCTCTATACAGAGGAGCTTACACTCTAATGTCCCCTCCCCCCACAGTCACATCAGTCTCTATACAGAGGAGCTTACACTCTAATGTCCCCTCCCCCCACAGTCACATCACTCTCTGTACAGAGGAGCTTACACTCTAATGTCCCCTCCCCCACAGTCACATCAGTCTCTGTACAGAGGAGCTTACACTCTAATGTCCCCTCCCCCCACAGTCACATCAGTCTCTATACAGAGGAGCTTACACTCTAATGTCCCCTCCCCCCACAGTCACATCAGTCTCTATACAGAGGAGCTTACACTCTAATGTCCCCTCCCCCCACAGTCACATCAGTCTCTATACAGAGGAGCTTACACTCTAATGTCCCCTCCCCCACAATCACATCAGTCTCTGTACAGAGGAGCTTACACTCTAATGTCCCCTCCCCCCACAGTCACATCAGTCTCTATACAGAGGAGCTTACACTCTAATGTCCCCTCCCCCCACAGTCACATCAGTCTCTGTACCAGAGGAGCTTACACTCTAATGTCCTCTCCCCCCACAGTCACATCAGTCTCTATACAGAGGAGCTTACACTCTAATGTCCCCTCCCCCACAATCACATCAGTCTCTGTACAGAGGAGCTTACACTCTAATGTCCTCTCCCGCCACAGTCACATCAGTCTCTATACAGAGGAGCTTACACTCTAATATCCCCTCCCCCACAATCACATCAGTCTCTGTACAGAGGAGCTTACACTCTAATGTCCCCTCCCCCCACAGTCACATCAGTCTCTATACAGAGGAGCTTACACTCTAATGTCCCCTCCCCCCCACAGTCACATCAGTCTCTATACAGAGGAGCTTACACTCTAATGTCCCCTCCCCCCCACAGTCACATCAGTCTCTATACAGAGGAGCTTACACTCTAATGTCCCCTCCCCCCACAGTCACATCAGTCTCTGTACAGAGGAGCTTACACTCTAATGTCCCCTCCCCCCACAGAGAGAGAGACAGGAGCCCGGGAAAGCTTTCAGGAAAGTACACCCAGGACTCCAGAGGGAGAGGTCAGTGCTGAGAGAACACCATCAGAGAGAGAACCCCCCTGCCCTGCGCCACCAAAGGGAAATACACACAGCCTAGCGCCATCCCTGGTGGAGAAAGGAATGGAGTCATTGCAGGAAAACAGATCTGGGCTCTACCCAGCGGAGTCACCACGGGAAATTCAGAGTGAGCCGACTCCTGATCAGAGGAACCATCGCTGGGTCAGGTGAGAGAGCCGATCGGCCATTATCTGACGTCCATAGGAACTGCAGTCTCTGATCATCTCCTGTATTATGTCTGCAGTCTCTGATCATCTCCTGTATTATGTCTGCAGTCTCTGATCATCTCCTGTATTATGTCTGCAGTCTCTGATCATCTCCTGTACTATGTCTGCAGTCTCTGACCATCTCCCTGTATTATGTCTGCAGTCTCTGATCATCTCCTGTACTATGTCTGCAGTCTCTGATCATCTCCTGTACTATGTCTACAGTCTCTGATCATCTCCTGTATTGTGTCTACAGTCTCTGATCATCTCCTGTATTGTGTCTGCAGTCTCTGATCATCTCCTGTATTATGTCTGCAGTCTCTGATCATCTCCTGTACTATGTCTGCAGTCTCTGATCATCTCCTGTACTATGTCTGCAGTCTCTGATCATCTCCTGTATTATGTCTGCAGTCTCTGACCATCTCCTGTATTATGTCTGCAGTCTCTGATCATCTCCTGTACTATGTCTGCAGTCTCTGATCATCTCCTGTATTATGTCTGCAGTCTCTGATCATCTCCTGTATTATGTCTGCAGTCTCTGATCATCTCCTGTACTATGTCTGCAGTCTCTGATCATCTCCTGTACTATGTCTGCAGTCTCTGATCATCTCCTGTATTATGTCTGCAGTCTCTGATCATCTCCTGTATTATGTCTGCAGTCTCTGATCATCTCCTGTACTATGTCTGCAGTCTCTGACCATCTCCTGTATTATGTCTGCAGTCTCTGATCATCTCCTGTACTATGTCTGCAGTCTCTGATCATCTCCTGTAATATGTCTGCAGTCTCTGATCATCTCCTGTAATATGTCTGCAGTCTCTGATCATCTCCTGTACTATGTCTGCAGTCTCTGATCATCTCCTGTACTATGTCTGCAGTCTCTGATCATCTCCTGTATTATGTCTGCAGTCTCTGATCATCTCCTGTATTATGTCTGCAGTCTCTGATCATCTCCTGTATTATGTCTGCAGTCTCTGATCATCTCCTGTATTATGTCTGCAGTCTCTGATCATCTCCTGTACTATGTCTGCAGTCTCTGATCATCTCCTGTATTATGTCTGCAGTCTCTGATCATCTCCTGTACTATGTCTGCAGTCTCTGATCATCTCCTGTATTATGTCTGCAGTCTCTGATCATCTCCTGTACTATGTCTGCAGTCTCTGATCATCTCCTGTACTATGTCTGCAGTCTCTGATCATCTCCTGTATTATGTCTGCAGTCTCTGATCATCTCCTGTGTTATGTCTGCAGTCTCTGATCATCTCCTGTGTTATGTCTGCAGTCTCTGATCATCTCCTGTGTTATGTCTGCAGTCTCTGATCATCTCCTGTGTTATGTCTGCAGTCTCTGATCATCTCCTGTGTTATGTCTGCAGTCTCTGATCATCTCCTGTGTTATGTCTGCAGTCTCTGATCATCTCCTGTGTTATGTCTGCAGTCTCTGATCATCTCCTGTGTTATGTCTGGGGGCTCTGTGTGCATCAGAGAGGTTCCCCTCCAGGTCTTATTAGTTTTCTCTCTTCCTGTATTTTCTTTATTGTTGAGAGATGATAGGAGGATTTCAGGGTAACGAAGACTTCTTAGGGGAGCATCTCTTTGTTTGAGTCGTTGCCATAGAAACATTTGTAAAGGGGAGGAGTTGGTAAGATGACCACGCCCACGTGGGGGCGCCAGAAATACTTCTGCACCCAGGCGTCTGTGACCCTAGGATTGGCCCTGGGGGGACCCCTTCATCGGGGGACCTCTACAGTGATTGGAAGGTGGGGAGTTGGTGCAGACGGACGATCAAATTCCTAGAAAACGTCTTCTTCTTTTTCTCCAACTTGTAGCAAACCTGTTTAACTGTAACATATGCTTTATAACCCCCCCCCCCCCAACCTTATTTCAGAGTCTCAGCTTTGTCCCTTCCAACCCCCCCCCCCATGGAGCACCAGACGTGGAGTGAGGATGATATTGTATGTGCAGTACCCCAAACTCCCCACTAGATGGCAGCACTCCAGCACAGTAAGTGTATTACACACTATATATACACACCGTATATAGGGAGTGTGTGTGTATATGTGTATATAGATAGAGATATAGATAGATATATAATATGCGTTGGATTGTTCACCCACTAATAGGGAACGTGAGTCGGGTTTAGACCGTCGTGAGACAGGTTAGTTTTACCCGACTGATGATGAAATCCTGCACAGTGTGTATATAGGAAGTATAAATACACACACACAGTATATAGGGAGTGTGTGTAATATTAAAATATATATATATCTCACAATCAGCGATGATGTCAGGCTTCCATCCGCTCTTCATTATCGGACAGGAAATACACGCGATTACAAAGTATCAGGCAAGCGATACAATCTCAGCTTCCTGTGTGTGTAATAATAATAATAAATATATACACACACACAAAACAACCAACCGGCGATATATCAGGTAGGACAATGTAAGTGACTGCACCTACCTGAGCCGCCAGGGGGCGCAATCGTTGTACTTCCCCTCCTTAGGAATGTGATCTCCATAGATTTAGGTTTCCGGTTCAGCTCCTGATTGGACCTGCGATTTCAGAAATATGACATCATTAATCTGAACACACGGGTGGTCCCTCCCCCTGCCGCTCGCTTCTTCAGTCTATTATCTGGGAACTCCAACTTATGCAGAATAAGAATTCCCAGACACGCCCCCCCTGCAGGCCCCTCCCCATCTGTCACCTACAGGACGATGATGCATCAACGTGTCACATGTTCTTCCCAGCCACCAATCAGATTCCGGCCTGGAATCGGGAATACGGAGAAATCGAATGTTTTTGTGTTTTGTAATCTTTGGAAGGTATTTGTTGTTTTCATTCGGATTATTCCGTAACATTTTTTCAATAATTGATTTAGATTGCGCTTCTTGGTCATCTTTTGGCTACCTTACAATTTGTGCTACAACTGTGTTTTCTTCAGAGAAATGAGGTGACCAATCAGAGAAGTTCATTGGTTGGTTTCATGTGTTGGTACCTGGTGGGGGGAAGGGTTCCTGACAAGGGAATGAGGAAGAGAGGGGTTCCTGACAAGAGAATGTGGAAGAGAGGAATACCTGGCACATGGTGAATGAGGAAGAGAGGAGTACCTGGCACATGGTGAATGAGGAAGAGAGGAGTACCTGGCACATGGTGAATGAGGAAGAGAGGAGTACCTGGCACATGGTGAATGAGGAAGAGAGGAGTACCTGGCACATGGTGAATGAGGAAGAGAGGAGTACTTGGCACATGGTGAATGAGGAAGAGAGGAGTACCTGGCACATGGTGAATGAGGAAGAGAGGAGTACCTGGCACATAGTGAATGAGGTAGGGAGGGGTACTTGTCACATGGTGAATGAGGAAGAGAGGAGTACCTGGCACATGGTGAACGAGGAAGGGAGGGGTACCTGGCACATGGTGAATGAGGAAGAGAGGAGTACCTGGCACATGGTGAATGAGGAAGAGAGGAGTACTTGTCACATGGTGAATGAGGAAGAGAGGGGTACCTGGCACATGGTGAATGAGGATAGGAGGGGGGTACCTGGTGTACCTGGTGGTGAGGGGCCTGTGGAACCCAGAATCCCTTGGAGAGGTTGGGAAGCCCTCGTTTCAGCTCCCCATGCCCATCCTATGTATAAGTCACCCTGTGTCTATAAGGGGCACAGGGTGACCAAGAAAAGGATGAACAGCTACTTAATGGACATTGAGAATGTGGTTTAGATTACTTCAGATGGGACAGTGATATTTCTCCACAATATCTCCCAGGATATATATAAAGACTATTCCTGGTTTGTTTGATTCTGAACTGAACATGTTAATTGAGAGATCTGATCACATTGTCCTCTGTACAATGGAGAAGCCGGTCCGTCTGATACTGGAGCTCCTACTATTGTGAGAAGGAGTTCTGTGTTTATATTTATGATAATGTATGTTGTGTCTTCTGAGCTAGAAGATGACAAGTCTACCCTGAAAGGTCATATCTGAGTCACATAGGCTGGTTAAATGATTAATTAGCTCATGTTAATTTATGTTTCTGATTACAGTTGCATTATTAGGCAAATATGATCAGGAGGCGGGAATGTTCTTCTCAAATGTATAAAAGCCTCTATTTCTTGTCCCATAAAGGATTCCATGTTGCAGTTTTGTAACTGATCTAGTCTCGCCTGGTTCTTAGTTACAATATATGGGCTGTAATATCTGAAAGTCCAGACTGGACGAAGCAGTGGGGTGACGGAAGCACTCAAGCGGAGTGCAATGGGGTTCCGTGACATTGGTGGCAAGCAGTGGGAAAGCTTCCTGCAGTCTGGGACATCCAAACCTCCACCTGGATCCAAGGTCCGGATAGCAGGAGAGGAGAGGTACAGATACCAGGAGAGGAGAGGTACAGATACCAGGAGAGGAGAGGTACAGATACCAGGAGAGGAGAGGTACAGATACCAGGAGAGGAGAGGTACAGATACCAGGAGAGGAGAGGTACAGATACCAGGAGAGGAGAGGAGAGGTACAGATACCAGGAGAGGAGAGGTACAGATACCAGGAGAGGAGAGGTACAGATACCAGGAGAGGAGAGATACAGATACCAGGAGAGGAGAGGTACAGATACCAGGAGAGGAGATGTACAGATACCAGGAGAGGAGAGGAGAGGTACAGATACCAGGAGAGGAGATGTACAGATACCAGGAGAGGAGAGGAGAGGTACAGATACCAGGAGAGGAGATGTACAGATACCAGGAGAGGAGAGGAGAGGTACAGATACCAGGAGAGGAGAGGTACAGATACCAGGAGAGGAGAGGAGAGATACCAGCCGCCATGGAAGAGGAATTCAGAAGGAGGTTGCGAGAGATGCAGATACAGCACAGAGGACCAGTATCAGAGCAGATCCTGCTGGGATGGTGAGATTCTATCCGCTGCAGACTCTGGAAAGAAGCGCTAGCCCGTGAGCAGCGACACCAGGGAAAAGTTCTCCCCTCCATCCAGTCCAGGAAAGGTACTGGTCGCAGTACGGATTGCGGGTGCGGTTTCTGGGAGAAAAACCGCACAAGGAGCAGACAGCGGAATTAAGCAGGGTGGTCTGGGCAGAGATGTGGTTGGATGAGAGCTACAGAGCCCTCCGGTGGCATGTATCCCAAGTGTACCCCTGGATAGCGGATGACAGCCCAACGGTAGGCTTTGGCTATGGTGGCCTGGGACTGCTGTATGTGAAGCTGACAGGGGACACTAACTTTGGGAGTGATTTGGAGTGGCGGTTGGACGAAATTATGGATTTCAGAGAAGAGATACTGAACATCTCGGAAGTTCCCTGGGCACAGGAAGATTTGGAGTTTCTGGCTGTTCAGGAATGGGAGCTGGAGATCGCCTACAGATGGCTGCTAGACTCTGCTCAGCGCCAGGGCTGGGCTCCCTTTGCCTGGGACTATCAGGAAATACCAACCGACAGTCCTGAAATCCTGGCTGAAGTGTCAGCAATGGAGCAGAGTAACAGTGTGCTTTGCCAACCTGCCCCCGCAGCTATGGAAGCGAAGGTCTTATGGCGGATGCAGCAAGTGCTGACTGATCTGCACAGGATGAGCTTGGATGGAGAAATGCTTCTGTCCAACGGCAGTTCAAGGACTTGGGAGAAGAGGAAGCTGTCCTCATTCCCCAGACATGGAGCACAGAAAGCAGGGATTTAATTTACTTTTCATGGGAGGATGTTCTGGATGATGAGTCACCTGCTAAAGCCCATGCCCTGGACTTTCGGCAATTCCAGAGACTGGGGACTTAATAGACTTTTCTGTAGTGGAGGAACCACCTAGCGAACCCCCAGCAGAAGTGCTGGCAGCAGGACAGAGTACTGCAGACCCCTGCTCCACACCTGTGGCAGTTTTGGAGGACCAAGGTGAGAAGGTGGTGGTTCTTCTTCCCCAGTGGATTTCAGAGATGCAGGGAGGGGAAGCAGCCATTCCCCCTCCCCAACAAGGATTCATGCACCTGGGAGACAGTACCAGAGAAAGGGTGTCCCAGCAGCAGATGGTGCCCCAGAATAACACCAACCCAGCTGAAGCACTGGCAACCGGACAGAGGGTCCAAGACCTCTGCCCCACACCGGCAGTTCTAGAGGCCCAGGGTGAGGAGGTGGCAGTCACTCCCGAGCAGCAGATCAGGATCGAAGGGGAGAAGGGAGAGGATGTTGTCCTCTTCCCTCCCCAACAGTCAGCCAGAGTGGAGGAAACTGTCTTCCCTCCCCAACAGTCAGCCAGAGTGGAGGAAACTGTCTTCCCTCCCCAACAGTCAGCCAGAGTGGAGGAAACTGTCTTCCCTCCCCAACAGTTAGCCGGAATGGATGATGTGAGCGCTGAAGTGCTAACAGGGCTGAACACTACTGGCCTCTGCGCACAACAATCCACTCTGCAGGAGCTCCAGGGAAAGAATGCAATTGGCACCTCACAACTGCAGCTTGAGATGTCGGTGGATGGGCCTGCGGTCTCTACCTGTATACCCCAGGGTTGCTGGGCAGTCGGTGGTTAAAGGGACTCTAGAGAGAAGGGCCAATATGCACTTTTCCCCCAGCAGTGGGTATGTAATATGAGAGAGGCGGAGATTGGCGGGGTGAGTAATGATCTGTTTAAGATTTGTTTGGGGTACTATGTGGGTATGGGCATTGGGGGACTGGAACTACGGACTAACTTCAGAGTCAACCCGTCTGGGGTCTCCTCTTGTGTTAATCTTCTGCCGAAAGGGGAGGGATGTGATGGGAACCACTTTGGGCGGGGAGGCCCATGGAACCCAGAATCCGTTGGAGAGGTTGGGAAACCCTTGTTTCAGCTCCCCAGGCCCCTCTTATGTAAGTCACCCTGTGTCTGTTAGGGGCGCAGGGTGACCGAGAAAATGATGGACAGCTATTTAGTGGACATTGAGAATGTGGCTTGGATTACTTAAAATGGGACAGTAATATTTCTCCACAATATCTCTCAGGATCTATATAAAGACTATTCCTGGTTTGTTTGATTCTGAACTCACCATGTTAATTGAGAGATCTGATCACATTGTCCTCTGTACAATGGAGGAGCCGGTCCGTCTGATACTGGAGCTCCTACTATTGTGAGAAGGAGTTCTGTGTTTATATTTATGATCTGCATGGACAATGTACAGAACATGGGGGGGGGGGGGATCTGTGTGCTGAGACCCCAATAAAGTGCTCCCTGGTGTCCTATAATATAAATGATATCAGTTCCCCATTCCTGCTGTGAGTAAAGATCCCATCCACTGTATGATGAGGTGTGGTACCGCGGAGCTCTGTGCGCAGGAGTAGCGTCACATTTGTGTCCCTGCTTCCCTACACTTCTATATCCAGAGGGGGGTCCAGGAAGTGGTTAGTGAGGAGTCATGGTGGACGGGGGGAGGGTGCAGGAAGTGGTTAGTGAGGAGTCATGGTGGACGGGGGGAGGGTGCAGGAAGTGGTTAGTGAGGAGTCATGGCGGATGGGGGGAGGGTGCAGGAAGTGGTTAGTGAGGAGTCCTGGTGGATGGGGGGAGGGTGCAGGAAGTGGTTAGTGAGGAGTCGTGGCGGACGGGGGGAGGGTGCAGGAAGTGGTTAGTGAGGAGTCATGGTGGACGGGGGGAGGGTGCAGGAAGTGGTTAGTGAGGAGTCATGGCGGATGGGGGGGAGGGTGCAGGAAGTGGTTAGTGAGGAGTCCTGGTGGATGGGGGGAGGGTGCAGGAAGTGGTTAGTGAGGAGTCATGGTGGACGGGGGGAGGATGCAGGAAGTGGTTAGTGAGGAGTCATGGTGGACGGGGGGAGGGTGCAGGAAGTGGTTAGTGAGGAGTCATGGTGGACGGGGGGAGGGTGCAGGAAGTGGTTAGTGAGGAGTCATGGCGGATGGGGGGAGGGTGCAGGAAGTGGTTAGTGAGGAGTCCTGGTGGATGGGGGGAGGGTGCAGGAAGTGGTTAGTGAGGAGTCGTGGCGGACGGGGGGAGGGTGCAGGAAGTGGTTAGTGAGGAGTCATGGTGGACGGGGGGAGGGTGCAGGAAGTGGTTAGTGAGGAGTCATGGCGGATGGGGGGAGGGTGCAGGAAGTGGTTAGTGAGGAGTCCTGGTGGATGGGGGGAGGGTGCAGGAAGTGGTTAGTGAGGAGTCATGGTGGACGGGGGGAGGATGCAGGAAGTGGTTAGTGAGGAGTCATGGTGGACGGGGGGAGGGTGCAGGAAGTGGTTAGTGAGGAGTCATGGTGGACGGGGGGAGGGTGCAGGAAGTGGTTAGTGAGGAGTCATGGCGGATGGGGGGAGGGTGCAGGAAGTGGTTAGTGAGGAGTCCTGGTGGATGGGGGGAGGGTGCAGGAAGTGGTTAGTGAGGAGTCGTGGCGGATGGGGGGAGGGTGCAGGAAGTGGTTAATGAGGAGTCATGGTGGACGGGGGGAGGGTGCAGGAAGTGGTTAGTGAGGAGTCATGGCGGATGGGGGGGAGGGTGCAGGAAGTGGTTAGTGAGGAGTCCTGGTGGATGGGGGGAGGGTGCAGGAAGTGGTTAGTGAGGAGTCGTGGCGGACGGGGGGAGGGTGCAGGAAGTGGTTAGTGAGGAGTCATGGCGGATGGGGGGAGGGTGCAGGAAGTGGTTAGTGAGGAGTCCTGGTGGACGGGGGATTGATTGACAGCTTGTGTGCGTTCAGTGTGGAAATAACCATTGTGTGGCGACTTTCTACAGAGGAGGTGGAAGAATTGTGTCACCCCAATAAGAGGGAAAGTCCAGCAGAGATAATTCCACCGTCAACCCAGAGCTAAAAAAAATGATAATCTTCCAAAAACATTTCTATCGCTATGGCAACTCGAGACGGTCACAGCGATGGCGAATCTGGACATTTTGTATGAAATCCAACTGATACAATTTCCTTTTTAATGTAACAAAATGAATGAAAAGACATTTCCTTCAGGTCTCCTCTAAATGTCCTCCTCCTCCTCAGATCTCCTCCTCCTCCTCAGATCTCCTCTAGATCTCCTCCTCCTCCTCGATCTCCTCAGATCTCCTCTAGATGTCCTCCTCCGATCTCCTCGATTTTCTCCTAGATGTCGTCGTGCTCCTCCTCCTCCCTAGATGTCGTCCTCCTCAAATCTCCTCCTCCTCCTATCTCCTCCTAGATGTTGTCCTCTTCCTCCTCCTCCTCAGATCTCCTCCTAGATGTCGTCCTCTTCCTCCCTCCTCCTCAGATCTCCTCTAGATGTCCTCCTCCTCCTCAGATCTCCTAGATGTCGTCCTCTTCCTCCTCCTCCTCCTCCTCCTCAGATCTCCTAGATGTCGTCCTCTTCCTCCTCCTCAGATCTCCTAGATGTCGTCCTCTTCCTCCTCCTCCTCAGATCTCCTCCTAGATGTCGTCCTCTTCCTCCTCCTCAGATCTCCTCCTAGATTTCGTCCTCTTCTTCCTCCTCCTTCTCTTCCTCATATCTCTTCCTAGATGTCGTCCTCTTCCTCCTCCTCCTCAGATCTCCTCCTAGATGTCGTCCTCTTCCTCCTCCTCTGATCTCCTAGATGTCGTCCTCTTCCTCCTCCTCTTCCTACTCCTCCTAGATGTCGTCCTCTTCCTCCTCCTCCTAGATGTCGTCCTCTTCCTCCTCCTACTCCTCAGATCTCCTCCTAGATGTCGTCCTCTTCCTCCTCAGATCCCCTCCTAGATGTCGTCCTCTTCCTCCTCCCCTTCCTTCTCCTCCTTCCTTCTCCTCTAGATGTCCTCCTCGTCCTCCTCCTCCTCAGATCTCCTCTAGATGTCCTCCTCAGATCTCCTCTAGATGTCCTCCTCCTCCTCAGATCTCCTCTAGATGTCCTCCTCCTCCTCAGATCTCCTCTAGATGTCCTCCTCCTCCTCAGATCTCCTCTAGATGTCCTCCTCCTCCTCAGATCTCCTCTAGATGTCCTCCTCCTCAGATCTCCTCTAGATGTCCTCCTCCTCAGATCTCCTCTAGATGTCCTCCTCCTCCTCAGATCTCCTCTAGATGTCCTCCTCCTCCTCAGATCTCTTCTAGATGTCCTCCTCCTCCTCAGATCTCTTCTAGATGTCCTCCTCCTCCTCAGATCTCTTCTAGATGTCCTCCTCCTCAGATCTCCTCTAGATGTCCTCCTCCCTAGATGTCGTCCTCCTCAAATCTCCTCCTCCTCCTATCTCCTCCTAGATGTTGTCCTCTTCCTCCTATCTCCTCCTAGATGTTGTCCTCTTCCTCCTCCTCCTCAGATCTCCTCCTAGATGTCGTCCTCTTCCTCCCTCCTCCTCAGATCTCCTCTAGATGTCCTCCTCCTCCTCCTCAGATCTCCTAGATGTCGTCCTCTTCCTCCTCCTCCTCAGATCTCCTAGATGTCGTCCTCTTCCTCCTCCTCCTCAGATCTCCTAGATGTCGTCCTCTTCCTCCTCCTCCTCAGATCTCCTAGATGTCATCCTCTTCCTCCTCCTCCTCAGATCTCTTCTAGATGTCCTCCTCCTCCTCAGATCTCTTCTAGATGTCCTCCTCCTCAGATCTCCTCTAGATGTCCTCCTCCCTAGATGTCGTCCTCCTCAAATCTCCTCCTCCTCCTATCTCCTCCTAGATGTTGTCCTCTTCCTCCTATCTCCTCCTAGATGTTGTCCTCTTCCTCCTCCTCCTCAGATCTCCTCCTAGATGTCGTCCTCTTCCTCCCTCCTCCTCAGATCTCCTCTAGATGTCCTCCTCCTCCTCCTCAGATCTCCTAGATGTCGTCCTCTTCCTCCTCCTCCTCAGATCTCCTAGATGTTGTCCTCTTCCTCCTCCTCCTCAGATCTCCTAGATGTCGTCCTCTTCCTCCTCCTCCTCAGATCTCCTAGATGTCGTCCTCTTCCTCCTCCTCCTCAGATCTCCTAGATGTCATCCTCTTCCTCCTCCTCCTCAGATCTCCTCCTAGATGTCGTCCTCTTCCTCCTCCTCCTCAGATCTCCTCCTAGATGTCGTCCTCTTCCTCCTCCTCCTCAGATCTCCTCCTAGATGTCGTCCTCTTCCTCCTCCTCAGATCTCCTCCTAGATTTCGTCCTCTTCTTCCTCCTCCTCCTCCTCATATCTCTTCCTAGATGTCGTCCTCTTCCTCCTCCTCCTCCTCCTCCTCCTTAGATCTCCTCTAGATGTCCTCCTCCTCCTCAGATCTCCTCTAGATGTCCTCAGATCTCCTCTAGATGTCCTCCTCCTCCTCAGATCTCCTCTAGATGTCCTCCTCCTCAGATCTCCTCTAGATGTCCTCCTCCTCAGATCTCCTCTAGATGTCCTCCTCCTCAGATCTCTTCTAGATCTCCTCCTCCTCCTCAGATCTCCTCTAGATGTCCTCCTCCTCAGATCTCCTCTAGATGTCCTCCTCCTCCTCAGATCTCCTCTAGATGTCCTCCTCCTCCTCAGATCTCCTCTAGATCTCCTCCTCCTCAGATCTCCTCTAGATGTCCTCCTCCTCAGATCTCCTCTAGATGTCCTCCTTCTCCTCTAGATGTCCTCCTTCTCCTCCTCAGATCTCCTCCTCCTCCTCCACCAGATCTCCTCCTCCTCCGATCTCCTCTAGATCTCCTCCTCCTCCTCTGATCTCCTCTAGATCCCCTCCTCCTCAGATCTCCTCCTCCGATCTCCTCCTCCTCCTCCTCCCCCTCCTCCTCAGATCTCCTCTAGATGTCCTCCTCCGATCTCCTCTAGATGTCATCGTCCTCCTCCTCCTCCGATCTCCTCTAGATGTCCTCCTCCGATCTCCTCTAGATGTCCTCCTCCGATCTCCTCTAGATGTCCTCCTCCTCCTCCTCCTCCGATCTCCTCTAGATGTCCTCCTCCTCCTCCGATCTCCTCTAGATGTCCTCCTCCTCCTCCGATCTCCTCTAGATGTCCTCCTCCTCCTCCGATCTCCTCTAGATGTCCTCCTCCTTCTCCGATCTCCTCTAGATGTCCTCCTCCGATCTCCTCTAGATGTCCTCGTCCTCCTCCTCCTCCTCCGATCTCCTCCAGATCTCCTCCTCCGATCTCCTCCTCCTCCTCTGATCTCCTCTAGATCTCCTCCTCCTCCTCAGATCTCCTCCTCCTCCTCCTCCTCAGATCTCCTCCTCCTCCTCAGATCTCCTCTAGATGTCCTCCTCCTCCTCCGATCTCCTCTAGATGTCGTCGTCCTCCTCCTCCTCCTCAGATCTCCTCTAGATGTCCTCCTCCTCCTCAGATCTCCTCTAGATGTCCTCCTCCTCCTCAGATCTCCTCTAGATGTCCTCCTCCTCCTCAGATCTCCTCTAGATGTCCTCCTCCTCCTCAGATCTCCTCTAGATGTCCTCCTCCTCCTCAGATCTCCTCTAGATGTCCTCCTCCTCCTCAGATCTCCTCTAGATGTCCTCCTCCTCAGATCTCCTCTAGATGTCCTCCTCCTCCTCAGATCTCCTCTAGATGTCCTCCTCAGATCTCCTCTAGATGTCCTCCTCAGATCTCCCTCTAGATGTCCTCCTCCTCCTCAGATCTCCTCTAGATGTCCTCCTCCTCCTCAGATCTCCTCTAGATGTCCTCCTCCTCCTCAGATCTCCTCTAGATGTCCTCCTCCTCCTCAGATCTCCTCTAGATGTCCTCCTCCTCCTCCTCAGATCTCCTCTAGATGTCCTCCTCCTCCTCCTCAGATCTCCTCTAGATGTCCTCCTCCTCCTCAGATCTCCTCTAGATGTCCTCCTCCTCTCAGATCTCTTCTAGATGTCGTCGTCCTCCTCCTCCTCCTTAGATCTCCTCTAGATGTCCTCCTCCTCAGATCTCCTCTAGATGTCCTCCTCCTCAGATCTCCTCCTAGATGTCCTCCTCCTCAGATCTCCTCTAGATGTCCTCCTCCTCAGATCTCCTCTAGATGTCCTCCTCCTCAGATCTCCTCTAGATGTCCTCCTCCTCAGATCTCCTCTAGATGTCCTCCTCCTCAGATCTCCTCTAGATGTCCTCCTCCTCAGATCTCCTCTAGATGTCCTCCTCCTCCTCAGATCTCCTCTAGATCTCCTCCTCCTCCTCAGATCTCCTCTAGATCTCCTCCTCCTCTAGATCTCCTCCTCCTCAGATCTCCTCCTCCTCAGATCTCCTCTAGATGTCTTCCTCCTCAGATCTCCTCCTCCTCAGATCTCCTCCTCCTCAGATCTCCTCTATATCTGCTCCTCCTCAGATCTCCTCTATATCTGCTCCTCCTCAGATCTCCTCTATATCTGCTCCTCCTCAGATCTCCTCTAGATGTCCTCCTTCTCCTCTAGATGTCCTCCTTCTCCTCTAGATGTCCTCCTTCTCCTCCTCAGATCTCCTCCTCCTCCGATCTCCTCTAGATCTCCTCCTCCTCCTCCGATCTCCTCTAGATCTCCTCCTCCTCCTCCGATCTCCTCAGATCTCCTCCTCCTCCTCCTCCGATCTCCTCTAGATGTCCTCCTCCGATCTCCTCCTAGATGTCCTCCTCCGATCTCCTCTAGATGTCCTCCTCCTCCTCCGATCTCCTCTAGATGTCCTCCTCCGATCTCCTCTAGATGTCCTCCTCCGATCTCCTCCCTAGATGTCCTCCTCCGATCTCCTCCCTAGATGTCCTCCTCCGATCTCCTCGTAGATGTCCTCCTCCGATCTCCTCTAGATGTCCTCCTCCTCCTCCGATCTCCTCTAGATGTCCTCCTCCTCCTCCGATCTCCTCTAGATGTCCTCCTCCTCCTCCGATCTCCTCTAGATGTCCTCCTCCTCCTCCGATCTCCTCTAGATGTCCTCCTCCTCCTCCGATCTCCTCTAGATGTCCTCCTCCTCCTCCGATCTCCTCTAGATGTCCTCCTCCTCCTCCGATCTCCTCTAGATGTCCTCCTCCTCCTCCGATCTCCTCTAGATGTCCTCCTCCGATCTCCTCTAGATGTCCTCCTCCTCCTCCGATCTCCTCTAGATGTCCTCCTCCTCCTCCGATCTCCTCTAGATGTCCTCCTCCTCCTCCGATCTCCTCTAGATGTCCTCCTCCTCCTCCTTCTCCGATCTCCTCTAGATGTCCTCCCTCCGTCTCCTCTAGATGTCCTCCTCCTCCGATCTCCTCTAGATGTCCTCCTCCTCCGATCTCCTCTAGATGTCCTCCTCCTCCGATCTCCTCTAGATGTCCTCCTCCTCCGATCTCCTCTAGATGTCCTCCTCCGACGATCTCCTCTAGATGTCCTCCTCCGACGATCTCCTCTAGATGTCCTCGTCCTCCTCCTCCGATCTCCTCTAGATGTCCTCGTCCTCCTCCTCCTCATCCTCCGATCTCCTCCTAGATGTCCTCGTCCTCCTCCTCCTCATCCTCCGATCTCCTCCTAGATGTCCTCCTCCTTCTCAGATCTCCTCTAGATGTCCTCCTCCTCCTCAGATCTCCTCTAGATGTCCTCCTCTCCGATCTCCTCTAGATGTCGTCCTCCTCCTCCGGCGTGTACAGAGCTCGGGGGAAATCTCACACACAGGGTGCTTGGATGGCCCCGGAGAGCTTCTTTTTTTTCAAACTTCTAAGCAATGTAACAACATATGAGAAGTAACAATGTAAAGAGAAGAGAGAGTAAGTAGTGGGTGGGGGCTGGGCTCACTCTGTTTTTCCTGTTTGGACATGTGACCCCCCCCCCCCCCCCAATATTCATGGTGGAGGCCCAGTGCAGGATATGTGCAGATTGTGATAAACGGAGAGATATTACCACAAACCACGGTGATAACCCGAGGAGGACGGCACTTCATCTGAGGATTCATTACTCCTTCCATTGTGGACAAGGGGCATGCTACACACGTCCTGATCCCCTCCCCCACCACTGGTCACCTTCATACTAAGCAAAATATCAACCAGTTTTGTGACAAAACATACCGTCTGACACATTGTTTATAAACATTGATCAGACGGGAGAGATACAAAGTAACATTGTTTATAAACATTGATCAGACGGGAGATAGAGAGATACAAGTAACATTGTTTATAAACATTGATCAGACGGGAGATAAAGAGATACAAAGTAACATTGTTTATAAACATTGATCAGACGGGAGATAAAGAGATACAAAGTAACATTGTTTGTATCTCTCTCCCATCTGAATCAATTTTTATAAACAATGTTACTTTGTATCTCTTTATCTCCCGTCTGATCAATGTTTATAAACAATGTTACTTTGTATCTCTTTATCTCCCGTCTGATCAATTTTTATAAACAATGTTACTTTGT
This sequence comes from Lithobates septentrionalis, assembly GCA_037952835.1. Lineage (NCBI taxonomy): Eukaryota > Metazoa > Chordata > Amphibia > Anura > Ranidae > Lithobates > Lithobates septentrionalis. The sequence goes on from JBBDGP010004924.1 coordinate 23,359, forward strand.
ATCTCTTTATCTCCCGTCTGATCAATGTTTATAAACAATGTTACTTTGTATCTCTTTATCTCCCGTCTGATCAATGTTTATAAACAATGTCACTTTGTATCTCTCTCCCATCTGATCAATTTTTATAAAGTGACATTGTTTATAAACAATTGATCAGACATTGATTTTGTCTCTGGCCTCTGTGTATTCGGGTCGTTATGGAAAGTGAAATCGATCTCCACCACACGTAACATTTTGTTGTGACGCAGGAACTTCTATCGCTTCGGCCGTTTCCCGCTGTGTTGGGCTGAAGACGCGATCGTGTTCTGACCCGTCTGATCTCCACTCTGCAATCCTTACACTTAGTGGGTTCAGGAGATGTCACACCCTCTAAATGGCCGTGGGATCCGACATATTCTGCGTGTTGCCGGCCCTACCGATTAGGTTACCACGACCTTCTTCAAACCTCCATCTCTGTGTACACCCAACCCCCCCCCCCCCCCCCGAATTATAATCCCTACTGAGAAGTAATGGCAGCCGAGATTAACCCTCCAACACAGGGGGCTCCAAACTTTCCTCACAAAGGGCCAGTTAACTGGGCATCAGACTTTAAGGGGTCAGATTGTGGCCATTGGGAGTGAACAATCCCCCATCATTGGTGTCAGTGGGAGGAATAGTGCCCCATCATTGGTGTCAGTGGGAGGAATAGTGCCCCATCATTGGTGTCAGTGGGAGGAATAGTGCCCCATCATTGGTATCAGTGGGAGGAATAGTGCCCCATCATTGGTATCACTGGGAGGAATAGTGCCCCATCATTGGTATCACTGGGAGGAATAGTGCCCCATCATTGGTATCAGTGGGAGGAATAGTGCCCCATCATTGGTATCAGTGGGAGGAATAGTGTCCCATCATTGGTATCAGTGGGAGGAATAGTGCCCCATGATTGGTGTCAGTGGGAGGAATAGTGTTCCATCATTGGTATCAGTGGGAGGAATAGTGTCCCATCATTGGTGTCAGTGGGGGGGAATAGTGCCCCATGATTGGTGTCAGTGGGGGGAATAGTGCCCCATCATTGGTATCAGTGGGAGGAATAGTGCCCCATCATTGGTATCAGTGGGAGGAATAGTGCCCCATCATTGGTATCACTGGGAGGAATAGTGCCCCATCATTGGTATCACTGGGAGGAATAGTGCCCCATCATTGGTATCAGTGGAATAGTGCCCCATCATTGGTATCAGTGGGAGGAATAGTGTCCCATCATTGGTATCAGTGGGAGGAATAGTGCCCCATGATTGGTGTCAGTGGGAGGAATAGTGTCCCATGATTGGTGTCAGTGGGAGGAATAGTGTTCCATCATTGGTATCAGTGGGAGGAATAGTGTCCCATCATTGGTGTCAGTGGGGGGGAATAGTGCCCCATGATTGGTGTCAGTGGGGGGAATAGTGCCCCACCCATCATTGGAGCACAGGTGTGTCAGGAGGAAGGTGTCTCTGGAGCTGCTGCAGGTGATCGGTGTGAGAGGGGAGTGGTGGTGAAATCTCTCCCAGCTCTCCTGGCTCCTTTCTGGGGAAGCCATGGAGGACAGCAGGGTCTCTCCTGCTGGAAGCTCTCAGCCATCTCCTGGGCCATCAGGTAACATACCTTCCTCTGTACAAACCATGGCTGGGGATCTCTCTGCCCCTGGTGAAGATGAAGGCTCAGAGGCCATCCGGGAGCGAGTGGTGGCCGGGATTAAGGTCCTGAATAGGGAGAGAGACAAACTCTACAAGCTCAGAGCGGAGCTGAAGCGCCTGAGAAGGCAGCGTGAGGGCTTGCACAGCCAGAAACGTGGGTCCATGGATCCGTAGATCCAACTGGCCAAGGTCCGGGTGGAACATCAGGAAACCATTGTGGCCATGATGGAAGGCAGAGATGGGCCCTTCAAATAAAAATTCTGCAATGACCGAAGGTTTGCCAGGATGACAAAGATGGAGGTGGAGGAGGAGACCCCCAGTTCAGACCCCCTGCCCCCTCAGGGAGAGGTAAGCAGCCCCAGGACTCAGGAGGCATGCTCAGGGTAATCCAAGCAATGGAGTCTCCTATGCGGGGTAATCGGCTGGTGTTCCATGAAGAGGACATAACAGATAATGTGCCTGACAAGGTAAAGCCTGTCAAGCCCCATGTGGTGCATAAAACTGTTTTTGTGACTGATACAGACAATGTGCCCAGTGACAATCAGGCTGCTAGTCCCATGTGTAGCAATGCTGTGCCTGCTGATGCTGCAGTGCAGCAAAAAATGCATTTAAAAAATGACATTCCTGTAGAGGAACTACAAGATTCAGCAGAACCAATTCACCCCCCTTTAGCTGAGTCTAAAGCTGTTTGCCCCACAGCTGCTGAAGACTCTACAGCACAGCTTCAGGAGACAGCTGGTATTACATCAGAAACTGTGACTACTCCTGATGGGAAGGTGAATGTTTGTGTGACTGATAAAAATCTTCCCAGTACAAGTGTGATGGACAATGGTCCCAGTACAAGTGTGATGGACAATGGTCCCAGTACAAGTGTGATGGACAATGGTCCCAGTACAAGTGTGATGAACAATGGTCCCAGTACAAGTGTGATGAACAATGGTCCCAGTACAAGTGTGATGAACAATGGTCCCAGTACAAGTGTGATGAACAATGGTCCCAGTACAAGTGTGATGAACAATGGTCCCAGTACAAGTGTGATGAACAATGGTCCCAGTACAAGTGTGATGGACAGTCCTACCAACTCCGTTCAAGCAGTGAATAATAATAGTAATGTACAGACTACTGTGACTTCAGTGTGGGGCCTTGGCCCTGATAAGCCTACATTTGCTCAGGTGGTACGCTCTGCTCCTGGTAGCTCCGCCCCCAAGCGGGGTTTCCCCCTGCAGCCTACCACCTTGAGCACCCCAGGATCTGGTCTTGGGTCTCTGGCTTCTGCTGGGGGTCCGAGAAGAAATGTGGTAATTCTGAAATGGGAAGGTGGTGCAATCCCTCCAGCACGGCGTGCAGTGGTGGACATGATTTTGGAGATGGGTTTTGGGGCCAACGATCTGTATGCCTTTATACATGTAGCTGGGACACGGGATTATACAGTTAGCTTCACCAGGCCAGAGGGTCTTGACCTGTTCTGGGAGAGATATGAGGCTCGGTGCAGGTCAAGACCCGAATGGGAAGGTCTGGCCCCAGTTGCGGTTTCGCAAAGGTCTACAGTGAAAAAAAATCACAATTATCCTCACTAATGAGAGTGTTCCTGCCCGGGACCTAGAGGTTTGGTTAAGGAACTATGGTGAGGTTTTGACTAAGCCCAGCAAAATCCTTGATGAGCGTAACATCTGGACTGGGGGTTGGTCGGTTACAGTCAGGTTGGCCAGGGATGGGAATGTTGTCCGTCACCTGCCCTCCTCAGCTTTTATAGGGAGGGATAGGATGACTATTTTCTACCCTGGTCAGCCGAAGCTGTGTCACCGCTGTGGAGAAAAGGGGCATTTGAGCTCCTCCTGTTCAGCCTTGATATGTTCAGTGTGTCGGGGTCAGGGTCATATGGCCAAGGACTGCACCGAGATGATCAGGTGCAACCTGCGCCTTGGCCACCCCTACAGCAGATGTCCTGAAGCCTGGCACAATATGGAGAAGGAGGTAATTGATGACATGTCAAGGCTGGACAGGATGGAGGGTGATGCCCCTGGTGTACCATCCTCCTCTGCAGTGACTGACTCCCCTGGTCCTGCTCAGGATCCCTCCCCAGTTCCTGTGGCCACCCCTCCTGTGTCTGTAAGTATTCCTTCTGTATCTGTCTCTGTGTCCCCCCAGCCTACTGTATCCCCTCCTCTTGTGTCAGAACCTTCCAAGTCTGTGCCCCCCGAGTCAGTTCCCCCCCAGGAGTCTACCCCTCCTAAGTCTGATTCCAAGGAAGCACCCCCCCCCCACCAGGAGTGGTAGTGGGTACTAAAAAGGTTGCTTCTTCCTCTGTAAAGAAGTCTTCTGTAAAGACTTCACAGGAAAAAGTAAGAGATGAGGGCATCTCTGAAGCGGACCTGCAGTACCTGGAGGAGAGAAGGAAGGTTGGGAAGCGGAAGAAGCAGGTGGTGAGGACAGAACAGGCTCCAGTGCCTGTCTCCAACCGGTATAGGTCCTCTAATTGGGATATCTCTTCATCTGGAGCTTCTTCGGAGCGAAGTTCTGATTCTGAGATGGAGTTTGAGGCGGCCTCAAGAAAGAGAGAGGCTTCTGGTGATGAGCAGCAGAGGGGAGCTAAGAAGCAAACCACCCAATAACCCAAATGGCGGTTCCCCCTCCGTTAAAAGTGGTGACAATAAATGTCGCCAGCATTAAGTCAGTAAGAGCTCGTTCTATGGCCTTCTTTTTGTTCAGCCAATTAGATGCTGAAATTTTATTTTTGCAAGAGACTAGGCTCACCTCCTTGGCAGATATTCATATGGCCAAGAGAGAGTGGAGGTATGGTCCATCTTACTGGTCTCTTGCGGCCAAGCCTTACGGCGGTGTGGCGGTGTTGTTTAAAACCGGCATGGTAACTGTCCGGCGGGTTATTGAGGTGGAGATTGGGAGATGTATGGTCTTAGACGTCCTTGTGGGAGGGCAGGACCTGCGCCTAATTAATGTTTATGGACCGCACACAAAGTGGAACAGGAAGTGCCTTTTTACAAGGATCAAGCCATTTCTTTTTACATCCCGGCAAGTGGTCTTTGGAGGTGACTTTAATACAGTAACTAGGCCCAAGGACAGGAAGGACTTCAAGGACAGGCTGGGATATGATAGCGTTTTTTTAAATAGTATGGTTAGGGATGCTGGTCTTGTGGATGTGCACATTAAGCACCTCCCGGATGACACTGGGTTCACCTTTCATCGAGGTAATAGTCAGAGTAGAATAGATAGGTTTTTTTTGAAGGAGACCTCTGCTTTCTCACCCCCAGTGGTGCAGGCAGTAGAGTTCTCTGATCACTGTATGCTATCTGTGGTCCTGAATGCTTCAGACGCCCCTCAGAGGGGTAAGGGCATCTGGAGATTGAATTCGACTCTACTCAAGGAAGAACATGTTAGACAATCCTTTGAGGAATTCTTTCAGGCACAGGTGACCATCCTGGACTTTTGTAGCAGCAAGGCTGAGTGGTGGGAGCTGACCAAAAAGAGGATTGCTGGATTCTTCAGGGGCCTAGCCAATAGAAAGCAGTTTAATAAATACATGACCTACCAACGTTTACGGAGGAAGCTGGATATTCTTGTCTCGAGAGGAGGAGATCCTGGGGAAATCTCCGAAGTGAAACTCCTTCTCAGGAAGTGTCAATATGACCGGCATGCCTCTTTGGTTCTGGAGAGGGACTATGGGAAGTACCACTCGCCTGACCCTTACCAGAACTGCAAACAAGGTGTAGCTGTTAAAACGGTCATTGGCCTTAAGGACAGTACAGGTTCCTTGACAAAGTCCAGGTCAGGGATTCTGGAGGTCGTGAGGTCCTTTTATGCTGACCTTCTTGGGAGGAAAGAGCTTGACCGTGACAAGATGGAAAGCTTTTTGGACTCTACTCCAGGTCTAAATGATGAAGATGTCCCATTGATGAATTTGACAGAGGAGATCACAGTTGAAGAGGTGATGAGGGCAATTGAACAACTTGCCATCAAAAAGTCACCTGGACCGGATGGCTTGACGGCTGAGTTTTACAAAGCTTTTAAGCCTATTCTGGCCCCACATTTGGTAGAGGTTTTTAACAGTTGCCTTGCTGAGGGGGTACTTCCCCCTTCCATGAGGCACTCAGCTGTGATTCTTCTTTCAAAGGGTAAAGATCCTTCGATGATTGAGAATTGGCGCCCCATCAGCCTTCTTAATGTCGATAGAAAGATACTGGCAAAGATCATTTTCTGGCGCCTATCGTCAGTAGCAGAGTCTTTGCTTTCTCGCCATCAGCACTGTTCGGTCCAGGGTAGGTGCACCTTCACAGCGGTTTTAGCTGTCCGGGAGGCCTTGGAGCGGTGCAGGGCTGCAGGCTGGGGAAAGTATTTGCTGACATTGGATCAGGCAAAGGCTTTTGATCGTGTTAATCATGAGTAGGGATGAGCTTCGAGTTCGAGTCGAATTGCGAACGTTATGGGCCGTTCGCGCCAAATTCGTGTGGCGCGTCACGGCCCATAATTCACTGCGGTATCGCAGTGCATTGCTGGCTGATGATTGGCCAAGCATGCACTATGACCCGCATGCTTGGCCAATCACAGCGCCGTCAGTAGAGAGAGCTATAATTGGCCAAAGCCAGGGTGGCTTTGGCCAATTATGGCTCAGGGGATTTAGTACACGCCCCACACTATATAAGGCCGCCTGCATGGCTCCCTGTGTAGTGTGTTCCGGTGTGCTGAGAGAGAGAGAGAGAGAGAGACAGTGTCATTTGATTTGAGTTAGATAGATTAGGCAGAACAGTCAGTCAGTTAGCTGCACTTACAGTGTATTGTGTATATATATGCATCCCAGGTGTTGCATATATATATATACACTGTATTCAGTTTAGCTAGATCCGTTCCTGTTATCTTCTATCTAGGCTATTTACATTTAGTGCAGTCAGTGCGTCCTGCTCACAGTGTTCAGCTAGATCTGTTCCTGCTATTTACATTTAGTGCAGTGCGTCCTGCTCACAGTGTTCAGCTAGATCCGTTCCTGCTATTTACATTTAGTGCAGTCAGTGCGTCCTGCTCACAGTGTTCAGCTAGATCCGTTCCTGCTATTTACATTTAGTGCAGTCAGTGCGTCCTGCTCACAGTGTTCAGCTAGATCCGTTCCTGCTATTTACATTTAGTGCAGTGCGTCCTGCTCACAGTGTTCAGCTAGATCCGTTCCTGCTATTTACATTTAGTGCAGTGCGTCCTGCTCACAGTGTTCAGCTAGATCCGTTCCTGTTATCTTCCTACTGACAGGCAGGCTTGTCTGGTTACAGTATATAAAGCTACCTGAAGAAAATTACTGGTGTTCTATCCCAGCTTAGTGCAGCTACAGGCCATTAGTATGTCTGGAAGGCCAAGAAGGAGAGGCAGACAGTCACAAGCCAATAAGAGAGGGCAAGCAGGCTCTGTGTCTAGTGCTGGTCGTGGAGACGGTGCATCCTCATCAGCACGTGGCCATGGGACATGCTTGGCCTTTTTTTCGCAACATGCGGAAGACTTGGTCGAGTGGATGACCAAGCCGTCCTCATCCTCCTCATCCTCTCTCACCCATGCCCAGGGTACTTTGTCTGGCAAAGCAGCGGCCTCTTCCCTCAGCTCAATGTCATCAGTGACTCCTTCCCTAGCTCCACCATGTCCTCCTGAGGATTCCCTCGAACTGTTTGACCACAGTGTTGGGTACATGCTCCAGGAGGATGCCCAGCGTTTGGAAGGCTCTGATGATGATACTGAGCTCGATGAAGGCAGTAACATGAGCACGGACAGAGGGGGTGCCCAAGAAGGACAGCAATCTGGCAGTCATGCTCCCCCTGCTGCAGCATACTGCCAGGTTTGCTCCAGTGATGAGGAGGGAGGGGATGATGAGGTCACTGACTCAACGTGGGTGCCTGATAGGAGAGAGGAGGAGGAGGAGGAGGAGGAGGCGGCACATCACCAACGAGGCAGGATGCCCTCCAGGGGCCAGCCTAAGGGCAGCACATTGACTGCATCACACCCCAAAGCTCCACATGTGCAGGGCGCTGCAGTCTCTGCGCGTTATTCAAAAAGTTCTTTGGTGTGGGCCTTTTTTGAGACGAGTGCATCAGATCGCACCGCTGCTATTTGCAACATATGTCTCAAGCGTATCTCACGTGGCCAAAACATCTCCCGCTTGGGTACCACATGCTTGACCAGACATATGTTGACCTGCCATGCAGTTCGTTGGCAAGCATATCTAAAAGACCCACACCAAAGAACAAAGAGGATCTCTCCTTGCTCCTCATCAGCTGAGATTTCCAACCCCACTAGACCTTCAGTCCTCTCTGAGACCTGCAGTGAGAGGAATGAAGGTGTAGAATTAGGTGTGTCACAGCCAAGTACTTGTGGGCAATCTGCTTTTGGTACACCGACGTCAGATTGTACCAGGCAAATTTCCCTGCCCCAGCTGCTGCACCGCCGAAAGAAGTTTGCTCCCAGCCATCCACATGCCCAGCGGTTGAATGCTAGCTTGGCAAAATTGCTAGCACTTCAACTGCTGCCTTTTCAGTTGGTAGACTCTGCCCCCTTCCGTGAGTTTGTGGAATGTGCGGTTCCTCAGTGGCAGGTACCCAAACGCCACTTTTTCTCACGGCAGGCGATTCCGGCTCTCTACCGGCATGTGGAAGGCAATGTCCATGCCTCGCTGGACAGGGCGGTCAGCGGTAAGGTGCATATTACCGCTGACTCATGGTCCAGCAGGCATGGACAGGGACGTTACCTTAGTTTCACGGCGCATTGGGTGACTCTGCTGGCAGCTGGGAAGGATGCAGGACAAGGTGCAGTAGTGTTGGAGGTTGTTCCGCCACCACGCCTCCAAAATGCTGATTGTGACACACCTCTCTCCTCCACCCCCTCCTCTTCTTCTTCCTCCATGGCCTCTTCCTCGGAACCAGCGGTGCTCCGTAGGCGTTCAAGGGGCTACGCAAGTACGCAGGCCAAAAGATGCCATGCGGTGCTTGAGCTGGTGTGCTTGGGGGACAGGAGCCACACTGGGGCAGAGGTTCTGTCAGCTCTGCAGGGGCAGGTTCAGAGGTGGTTGACGCCACGCCAACTTAAGGCAGGAATGGTGGTTTGCGACAATGGCACCAACCTCCTCTCTGCCCTCCGACAGGGACAAATGACCCATGTGCCCTGTTTGGCTCACGTCCTTAACTTGGTGGTGCAGCGGTTCTTGGGCAGGTACCCGGGCTTACAGGATGTCCTGAGGCAGGCCAGGAAAGTCTGTGTGCATTTCCGCCGGTCATATAATGCCAGTGCTCGGCTGACGGACCTCCAAAAGGAGTTTAACCTGCCCAAGAACCGCCTAATCTGTGACATGCCCACCAGGTGGAACTCAACGTTGGCCATGCTGCAGCAGCTGCACACGCAGCAGAGGGCCATCAATGGGTACCTGTGCGACTATGGCACCAGGACAGGGTCAGGGGAGCTTGGTTTTTTTTCCCCACGCCAGTGGGCCATGATCAGGGATGCATGCACTGTCCTGTCACCATTCGAGGAGGCCACGAGGATGGTGAGCACTGACAGTGCATGCATCAGTGACACTGTCCCCCTTGTCCACCTGTTGGAGCACACGCTGCGTGGAATAATGGACAGGGCACTTGAGGCAGAACAGAAGCAGGAAGAGGAGGACTTCCTTAGCTCTCAAGGCCCCCTTTATCCAGACAGTGTTCCTGCGTGCCCGCCGATCACACAGGAAGAGGACGAGGAGGAGGAGGAGGAGGAGGAAGATTGTGCTGGTATGGAGGTGGAGCCTGGCACTCAGCATCAGCAGCAGTCTTTAAGGGATCAGTCCCAAGAAACACATGGACTTGTACGTGGCTGGGAGGAGGTGGCTGCGGATGTTGTCGTCCTTAGTGACCCAGAGGACTCCGGACCGAATGCCTCAGCAAACCTACGCTGCATGGCCTCCCTGATCCTGCAAAGAATGCGTAAGGATCCTCGTGTTCGTGGTATCAAGGAGAAGGACCAATACTGGCTGGCAACCCTCCTTGATCCACGTTACAAGGGTAAGGTTGCGGACCTTATCTTGCCATCGCAGAGGGAGCAGAGGATGAAACATCTTCGGGAGGCCTTGCAGAAAGGTCTGTGCAATGCGTTCCCAGAGACTGGGAGGTTACAAACCCCTGTTTCTGGACAACGTGTTGCTGAGGCTTCGGTCAGTCAAAGAAGGAGCGGTGGAGAAGGTGGCCGTCTGACCGATGCGTTCAGACAATTTTTTGGTCCGCAGCCCCAAGGTATGATCGGTTCCAGCAACCATCGCCAGCGTCTGTTTTACATGGTGCAGGAATACCTAGGGGCAAGATCAGACTTGGACACCTTTCCCACCGAAAATCCTCTGGGTTACTGGGTCTTGAGGATGGATCACTGGCCAGAGCTTGCACAGTATGCAATTGAGCTACTGGCCTGTCCTGCATCCAGCGTTCTTTCGGAACGCACATTCAGTGCTGCTGGAGGCGTGGTAACCGATCACAGGGTGCGTCTGTCCACCGACTCGGTCGATCGGCTGACCTTCATAAAAATGAATCAGTCTTGGATCACCACCAGCTACCAAGCACCTGATGCTGATGTAACCGAATAATTTTTTTTGAAATCTCAGATCCCTTCAAAGACTGCCTATGCTGATGCTGAGTGACTATCCCTGAGTAATTATCCTCTTCCTCCTCAATCATCACGCTGATAGCTTGTAAGAACATTTTTGGTTCTGGGCGCCACCACCAGTGCCTAAGGCACAATTTTTCAGCCCCTGTTTAACAGGGGCGTGTAATTACAATTTTTGATGTAATACTTTGCAGCAGGGCTCGTTCCTGCATTCCAACTAGAGTGTATGTGAGGGGTTGCAGTGTTGTGGCACCAGCACCAGTGCCTAAGGCCTAATTTTTCAGCTCCTGTTCAACAGGGGCATGTAATTACAATTCTTGATCTAATATTTCACAGCAGGGCCCTGTGAGGGCTTACAGTGTTGTGGCCACAGCAACACCTAAGGCCCAAATTTCTGCTGAGTATATAGGGCAGGACCCTACTTTCAAACATCTAACTTACAAACGACTCCTACTTGCAAACGGAAGGAGACAACAGGAAGTGAGATGAAATCTACCCCTAGGAAGGGAAATTCTCTCCTGTAAGAGTTAATATGGGAAAACAATTTCTCCTTTCCACTGATGCTTTCCAATCCTTGTTCCACAAAAAAACCCAAATTTTCAAAAAACATTTTTCATTGGGACAAAAAGTGAGGTGAAATCTTCTGAAGAGGAGGAAAGACAGCAAAACAAATGTCACAGGGGTGATAACCCTTCCCTATGTTTTCCAAAAAGCTTAGAAAAGATTTTTTGGCTGGAGCTAAACACGTTAAAAATGTACCCGTTCAAAATTACAAAGAGATTCTACTTAACAACAAACCTACAGTCCCTGTCTTGTTTGCACCGCCTGTATACTGCTGTTCAGAGTATATAGGGCCTTTCCTTATTTTAATTTGGGTGCGGGGTTCCCCTTAATATCCATACAAGACCCAAAGGGCCTGGTAATGGACTGGGGGGTACCCATGCCGTTTGTCTCACTGATTTTCATCCATATTGCCAGGACCCGACATGACATTAAACCCGCAAGCAGTTTTAAATGAGATTTTTCCCTTTAAAAATGACATTTGGTGCAGGGACTGTTCTAAACATGGGAAACACGCGTCACTTTACAGGCATACTATAGACACCCCCCAGGTACCATATTTAAAGGAATATTTCACTTTTTTTTTTTTACTTTAAGCATCATTAAAATCACTGCTCCCGAAAAAACGGCAGTTTTTAAAAGTTTTTTTTGCATTGATACATGTCCCCTGGGGTAGGACCCGGGTCCCCAAACCCTTTTTAGGACAATACCATGCAAATTAGCCTTTAAAATGAGCACTTTTGATTTCGAACGTTCGAGTCCCATAGACGTCAATGGGGTTCTAACGTTCGTGCGAACTTTCGGTCCGTTCGCGGGTTCTGGTGCGAACCGAACCGGGGGGTGTTCGGCTCATCCCTAATCATGAGTACCTGTGGTTGCTCCTTAGTAAGTACGGTCTGCCGGGTGGTTTTGTCGATTGGTTAAAAGTCTTGTATAAGGGGGCAGAGAGCTTTCCTCTTGTTAATGGTTGGGTTGGGCAGTCCTTTGAAGTGGGCTCCGGGGTGCGCCAGGGTTGCCCCCTGAGTCCCCTGCTCTATGTGTTTGCAATCGACCCCTTCATCAGGAAGCTAGAGAGCGGCATGTTGTGTGGGGTACCAGTGGGTCTCCCGGGTGAGCCGCCTTTGAGGGTTGTTGCCTATGCGGACGATGTGTCGGTGATTGTCACCGGGGCGGATGAAGCAGAGGAGGTGGTCTCTCTGACATCACGGTATTCTGAAGCATCAGGCTCCAAGATCAATCAGGAAAAGAGTGAAGTTTTCTGGATGGGAAAGGAAGGTGAGGGGTTTGATCTCCTGGACACCTTTCCAGTGCCCCAGGAAAGAATTAAGATTCTAGGCATTGAATTTGGATTATGGCCTCAAAAACTGGGAAGGCAGACTGGAAATTGCCAATACTAAGGTGGTCAGCTGGAAGAGATGGAAGTTATCTATGAGGGAAAGGGTTGATCTGATTAAGACTTACCTGATTCCGATCTTCTTGTATGTCAGCTTTGTCTGCATCTTGCCAGTGTCTCTCTATGCTAGGGTCAGTAGTGTGTTCTTCCAGATGTTGTGGGGGAACAGACTGAACCCCATCAAGAGGAATGTCACCTATCTATCCAGGAGGGAGGGTGGCTTAGGTATGGTCAACCCAGTTCTTTTCTTTTCACTGCTTTTTCTCAAGTTTAATATTGGTAATATGCTTGCAGTGGAACCTCCTGGATGGGCAGGCATATTTAGATCTTGGTTTAGGCCTTTTCTACGACTTTGGGAAGAAGGTGGCCAAGTGAAGAATCTCAGGGGTCATCGTGGTCAGCTACCAGCCTATGTCGCTCCGTGCCTGAAGTTACTACGGCAGTGGCGATTGTCGGCTGAAGATCTCAGATCGGTTCCAAGGAAAGTCCTTATGAGTCGAGTCTTGAGCGAAGTTTTTTATGACCCACTGGCCTTAAGGGATTGCCCAGGCCCGGTTTTGAGGGCAGGGTTAAGACTTATTAATTTGGACAGAGTACCTCCTAAATTCAGGGATCTGGCCTGGATGTGCTTCCATGGGAGGCTCTATGTTAGGGGCAATTTGAAATTCCGCAGTGGGGTGGATCGTAGCTGTCCTCGGGAGGAATGTGCAGGTGAGGAGGAGACTATGGACCATTTTCTGCTTCATTGCCCTTTTAACATAGAGGTGTACAAACAGGTGGGACGGGCCCTCGGTGTCCCTTTCCTCTCCAGGCTGGGTTATGCTGAGTGGGTGTATGGAGCATTCAATACTGGTGGGGTTTTTTGTTTGGATACACTTTTTCTAGTTAGCCTAGTAGTCCGTTATTTCACTTGGAACGCACGGTGTCAGGTCTGCATTCGGCGTAAAATCCTTCCTGTTCAGGTGGTGGTGTATGACATTCTGCATGAGGTGGAGAAGATTCGGGTACTTGAGAGAGACAAGCGGAGTCAGGGGGCTTGGTTGAAGGCGTGGAGGGGTTTCAAGCCTCCCTGACTGCCAGGAGTCTCTTTCCCGGGTGTGGCTGTCTGTCTCTTATCACCCTAGATTATTATTTTTTTGGATTAATTTTTGATAAATGGCTGCGTACATAGGTGATGGGTTGTGCCTCTTAGGCCCTCTCTGCTGCTTTATGTAAATAGTTTTGGTAGTAGATTATGTATATATTGTATATATTCTGAACATGGATGTGTATTCCTTGGATTTCTGTTGAAGTTTTGTACTATGGTTTTGTTTTTTACTTTTGTATAAAATTGGTTGCTTGATTATTTTCAATAAAAGATCAATAGTGCCCCATCATTGGTGTCAGTGGGAAGAATAGTGTCCCATCATTGATGTCAGTGGGAGGATAGTGCCCCATCATTGGTGTCAGTGGGAGGAATAGTGCCCCATCATTGGTGTCAGTGGGAGGAATAATGCCCCATCACTGGTGTCAGTGGGAGGAATAGTGCCCCATCATTGGTGTCAGTGGGAGGAATAGTGCCCCATCATTGGTGTCAGTGGGAGGAATAGTGCCCCATCATTGGTATCAGTGGGAGGAATAATGCCCCATCATTGGTGTCAGTGGGAGGAATAGTGCCCCATCATTGGTGTCAGTGGGAGGAATAGTGCCCCATCATTGGTGTCAGTGGGAGGAATAGTGCCCCATCATTGGTATCAGTGGGAGGAATAGTGCCCCATCATTAGTGTCAGTGGGAGGAATAGTGCCCCATCATTGGTATCAGTGGGAGGATGGTATCATGGGTGTGTGTATATAATATATATATACACAGTGTCTTGCAAAAGTATTCACCCCCCTTGGCATGTTTCGTGTTTTGTTGCCTCACAGCCTGGAATTAATGGATTGTTTGAGGATTTGATTATTTAATTTACAGATCAACTTTGAAGATGTTTTTTTTATTATTGTGAAGCAAACAACAAATAGGACAAAATAACAGAAAAAGTCAATGTGCAAAACTATTCACCCCCCTAAAGTCAATACTTTGTAGAGCCGCCTATCACAGCTCCGAGTCTCTTTGGATAAGTCTCTATGAGGTGTCACATCTCACCACTGGGGTTTCTGCCCATTCCTCCTCCTTGCAAAACTGCTCCAGCTCCTTCCAGTTGGATGGTTTGCGCTTGTGAACAGCAATCTTTAAGTCTGACCACAGATTTTCGATTGGATTGAGGTCTGGGCTTTGATTGGCCATTCCAACACATTTCCATGTTTCCCATTAAACCACTCAAGTGTTGCTTTAGCAGTGTGTTTGGGGTCATTGTCCTGCTGGAAGGTGAACCCCCGTCCTAGCCTCAAATCACACACAGAGGGGTACAGGTTTAAGAATATCCCTGTATTTATCATCATCCATCTTTCCCTCAACTCTGACCAGTTTACCAGTCCTGACTGCTGAAAAACATCCCCACAGCACGATGCTGCCACCACCATGTTTCACAGTGGGGATGGTGTTCTTTGGGTGATGTGTTGGGTTTGCCCCAGACATAGCGTTTTCTTTGATGGACAAATAGTTCCATTTTAGTCTCATCAGAGCAGAGCACCTTCCTCCATACATTTTGGGAGTCTCCCACATGACTTTTCCCTCACAACGTTCCATTTTGTTTTTTGGTGAAAGTAATGTCTGTCTTCTGGCCACACAACTCTATGGAGCGTACGGCTTATTGTGGTCCTATGTACAGATCCTCCAGTCTCTGCTGTGGAACTCTGCAGCTCCTCCAGGGTTACCTTAGGTCTCTGTGCTCCTCTCTGATTAATGCCCTCCTTGCCCGCTCCGTGAGTTTTGGGGTGCGCCCGTCTCTTGGCAGGTTTGCTGTTGTGCCATGTTCTTTCCATTTGGTTATGATAGATTTGATGGAGCTCCTAGGGATCAGCAAAGATTTGGAGATTGTTTTATAACCCAACCCTGACTTGTACTTCTCTATAACATTGTCCCTTCCTTGTGTGGAGAGCTCCTTGGTCTTCATGGCAGTGTTTGGTTAGTGGTTTCTCTCTCTTAGGTGTTGCCGCCTCTGGGGCCTTTCACAAAGGTGTGTCTATGTAATGACAGGTCATGTGACACTTAGATTGCACACAGGTGGACATCATTCCACTAATTATGGGACTTCTGAAGGTAATTGGTGGCACCAGAGCTTTTTATGGGCTTTATAACAAAGGGGGTGAATACATACGCACATGACAATTATCAGTTTTTTATTTCTGAAAAATAGTTTTATGTATTTTTCTAATTTTACTTCCCCAACTTAGATTATTGTGTTCTGATCATCACATAGAATTCAGATTAAAAAAACATTGAACTAAAGGCTGTAATGTAACAAAATAGGTAAAAAGCCAAGGGGGTGAATACTTTTGCAAGGCACTGTGTACAGGGGAGAATATATATATATATATATATATATATACTGTATACAGGGGAGAATATATATACTGTATACAGGGGAGAATATATATATATATACTGTATACAGGGGAGAATATATATACTGTATACAGGGAAGAATATATATATATATATATATATATATAGTATACAGGGGAGAATATATATATATATATACTGTATACAGGGGAGAATATATATATATATACTGTATATATATAGTATACAGGGGAGAATATATATATATATACTGTATACAGGGGAGAATATATATATATATATATATAGTATACAGGGGAGAATATATATATATATACTGTATACAGGGGAGAATATATATATATATACTGTATACAGGGGAGAATATATATATATATATATATATATATATATATATATATATATATATATATATATACTGTATACAGGGGAGAATATATATATATATATATATACTGTATACAGGGGTGTGTAGACTTTTTATATCCACTATATAATACATACAAATTTATATTTTTATAATATTTTCTTTTATCTTATGATTTCTTATTCTTCTTTCCAGTGGGGGCATTGTGGGCGTCGCCCCCCTCACACCTTCCCCGCCCCCCATCCATGTGTCCGGCCCCTTTCAGGGCACCGGGTGTAGGAATTTGTTATGTACCTGGGATGTGATCCCGACGTGTAGAGAGAAGACGTCTCGTACAACTCCGGCTCGCGGACCAATGGTAGTGATACAGCAGTGGGAGGAGCACGGTGGGGTATGAGTCCCTATATACAGTTGAATAGTCCGTGTAGTAGCGGTGATCAGCAGGCAGATCGTAGATGAGCGGAGACAATGCTTGACTGGTAGCCGGCTGGGATGAACCACAGAGCAGTACCAGACACAGGCTTGCAGGGTCAGACAGGCCGGTAATAATCAGGCAGATCAGACGGTAGGCAGAGAGGTCACAAGCCAAGTAGTACTGGAAGATCAGCAGGCAGGATCAGAGTCTATGGGAAGCCGGGATCAGAGTCTATGGGAAGCCGGGATCAGAGTCTATGGGAAGCCGGGATCAGAACAGGCAGCAGGCAGGATCAGAGTCTATGGGAAGCCGGGATCAGAACAGGCAGCAGACAGGATCAGAGTCTATGGGAAGCCGGGATCAGAACAGGCAGCAGACAGGATCAGAGTCTATGGGAAGCCGGGATCAGAACAGGCAGCAGACAGGATCAGAGTCTATGGGAAGCCAGGATCAGAACAGGCAGCAGGCAGGATCAGAGTCTATGGGAAGCTGGGATCAGAACAGGCAGCAGACAGGATCAGAATCTATGGGAAGCCGGGATCAGAACAGGCAGCAGACAGGATCAGAGTCTATGGGAAGCCGGGATCAGAACAGGCAGCAGGCAGGATCAGAGTCTATGGGAAGCCGGGATCAGAACAGGCAGCAGACAGGATCAGAGTCTATGGGAAGCCGGGATCAGAACAGGCAGCAGACAGGATCAGAGTCTATGGGAAGCCAGGATCAGAACAGGCAGCAGGCAGGATCAGAGTCTATGGGAAGCTGGGATCAGAACAGGCAGCAGACAGGATCAGAATCTATGGGAAGCCGGGATCAGAACAGGCAGAAGGCAGGATCAGAGTCTATGGGAAGCCAGGATCAGAGTCTATGGGAAGCCGGGATCAGAACAGGCAGCAGACAGGATCAGAGTCTATGGGAAGCCGGGATCAGAACAGGCAGCAGGCAGGATCAGAGTCTATGGGAAGCCGGGATCAGAACAGGCAGCAGGCAGGATCAGAGTCTATGGGAAGCCGGGATCAGAGTCTATGGGAAGCCGGGATCAGAACAGGCAGCAGACAGGATCAGAGTCTATGGGAAGCCGGGATCAGAGTCTATGGGAAGCCGGGATCAGAGTCTATGGGAAGCCGGGATCAGAGTCTATGGGAAGCCGGGATCAGAACAGGCAGCAGGCAGGATCAGAGTCTATGGGAAGCCAGGATCAGAACAGGCAGCAGACAGGATCAGAGTCTATGGGAAGCCGGGATCAGAACAGGCAGGAGGCAGGATCAGAGTCTATGGGAAGCCAGGATCAGAGTCTATGGGAAGCCAGGATCAGAACAGGCAGCAGACAGGATCAGAGTCTATGGGAAGCCGGGATGAGAACAGGCAGCAGGCAGGATCAGAGTCTATGGGAAGCCAGGATCAGAGTCTATGGGAAGCCGGGATCAGAACAGGCAGCAGGCAGGATCAGAGTCTATGGGAAGCCGGGATCAGAACAGGAAGCAGACAGGATCAGAGTCTATGGGAAGCCAGGATCAGAACAGGCAGCAGACAGGATCAGAGTCTATGGGAAGCCGGGATCAGAACAGGCAGCAGACAGGATCAGAGTCTATGGGAAGCCAGGATCAGAACAGGCAGCAGACAGGATCAGAGTCTATGGGAAGCTGGGATCAGAACAGGCAGCAGACAGGATCAGAATCTATGGGAAGCCGGGATCAGAACAGGCAGAAGGCAGGATCAGAGTCTATGGGAAGCCAGGATCAGAGTCTATGGGAAGCCGGGATCAGAACAGGCAGCAGGCAGGATCAGAGTCTATGGGAAGCCGGGATCAGAACAGGCAGCAGGCAGGATCAGAGTCTATGGGAAGCCGGGATCAGAACAGGCAGCAGGCAGGATCAGAGTCTATGGGAAGCCGGGATCATAACAGGCAGCAGGCAGGATCAGAGTCTAGGGGAAGCCGGGATCAGAACAGGCAGCAGGCAGGATCAGAGTCTAGGGGAAGCCGGGATCAGAACAGGCAGGATCAGAGTCTATGGGAAGCCGGGATCAGAACAGGCAGCAGACAGGATCAGAGTCTATGGGAAGCCGGGATCAGAACAGGCAGCAGGCAGGATCAGAGTCTATGGAAAGCCGGGATCAGAGTCTATGGGAAGCCGGGATCAGAACAGGCAGCAGACAGGATCAGAGTCTATGGGAAGCCGGGATCAGAACAGGCAGCAGGCAGGATCAGAGTCTATGGGAAGCCGGGATCAGAACAGGCAGCAGGCAGGATCAGAGTCTATGGGAAGCCGGGATCAGAACAGGCAGCAGGCAGGATCAGAGTCTATGGGAAGCCGGGATCAGAACAGGCAGCAGGCAGGATCAGAGTCTATGGGAAGCCGGGATCAGAACAGGCAGCAGGCAGGATCAGAGTCTATGGGAAGCCGGGATCAGAACAGGCAGCAGGCAGGATCAGAGTCTATGGGAAGCCGGGATCAGAACAGGCAGCAGGCAGGATCAGAGTCTAGGGGAAGCTGGGATCAGAACAGGCAGCAGGCAGGATCAGAGTCTAGGGGAAGCCGGGATCAGAACAGGCAGCAGACAGGATCAGAGTCTATGGGAAGCCGGGATCAGAGTCTATGGGAAGCCGGGATCAGAGTCTATGGGAAGCCGGGATCAGAGTCTATGGGAAGCCGGGATCAGAACAGGCAGCAGGCAGGATCAGAGTCTATGGGAAGCCGGGATCAGAGTCTATGGGAAGCCGGGATCAGAACAGGCAGCAGGCAGGATCAGAGTCTATGGGAAGCCGGGATCAGAACAGGCAGCAGGCAGGATCAGAGTCTATGGGAAGCCGGGATCAGAACAGGCAGCAGGCAGGATCAGAGTCTATGGGAAGCCGGGATCAGAACAGGCAGCAGACAGGATCAGAGTCTATGGGAAGCCGGGATCAGAACAGGCAGCAGGCAGGATCAGAGTCTATGAGAAGCCGGGATCAGAACAGGCAGCAGGCAGGATCAGAGTCTATGGGAAGCCGGGATCAGAACAGGCAGCAGGCAGGATCAGAGTCTATGGGAAGCCGGGATCAGAACAGGCAGCAGACAGGATCAGAGTCTATGGGAAGCCAGGATCAGAACAGGCAGCAGGCAGGATCAGAGTCTATGGGAAGCCAGGATCAGAGTCTATAGGAAGCCAGGATCAGAACAGGCAGCAGACAGGATCAGAGTCTATGGGAAGCCGGGATCAGAGTCTATGGGTAGCCGGGATCAGAGTCTATGGGAAGCCGGGATCAGAACAGGCAGCAGGCAGGATCAGAGTCTATGGGAAGCCGGGATCAGAACAGGCAGCAGGCAGGATCAGAGTCTATGGGAAGCCGGGATCAGAACAGGCAGCAGGCAGGATCAGAGTCTATGGGAAGCCGGGATCAGAGTCTTTGGGAAGCCAGGATCAGAACAGGCAGCAGACCGGATCAGAGTCTATGGGAAGCCAGGATCAGAGTCTATGGGAAGCCAGGATCAGAACAGGCAGCAGACAGGATCAGAGTCTATGGGAAGCCGGGATCAGAGTCTATGGGTAGCCGGGATCAGAGTCTATGGGAAGCCGGGATCAGAACAGGCAGCAGGCAGGATCAGAGTCTATGGGAAGCCGGGATCAAAGTCTATGGGAAGCCAGGATCAGAACAGGCAGCAGACAGGATCAGAGTCTATGGGAAGCCGGGATCAGAGTCTATGGGAAGCCAGGATCAGAACAGGCAGCAGGCAGGATCAGAGTCTATGGGAAGCCGGGATCAGAACAGGCAGCAGGCAGGATCAGAGTCTATGGGAAGCCGGGATCAGAACAGGCAGCAGGCAGGATCAGAGTCTATGGGAAGCCGGGATCAGAACAGGCAGCAGACAGGATCAGAGTCTATGGGAAGCCAGGATCAGAACAGGCAGCAGGCAGGATCAGAGTCTATGGGAAGCCAGGATCAGAGTCTATAGGAAGCCAGGATCAGAACAGGCAGCAGACAGGATCAGAGTCTATGGGAAGCCGGGATCAGAGTCTATGGGAAGCCGGGATCAGAGTCTATGGGAAGCCGGGATCAGAACAGGCAGCAGACAGGATCAGAGTCTATGGGAAGCCGGGATCAGAGTCTATGGGAAGCCAGGATCAGAACAGGCAGCAGGCAGGATCAGAGTCTATGGGAAGCCGGGATCAGAACAGGCAGCAGGCAGGATCAGAGTCTATGGGAAGCCGGGATCAAAGTCTATGGGAAGCCAGGATCAGAACAGGCAGCAGACAGGATCAGAGTCTATGGGAAGCCGGGATCAGAGTCTATGGGAAGCCAGGATCAGAACAGGCAGCAGGCAGGATCAGAGTCTATGGGAAGCCGGGATCAGAACAGGCAGCAGGCAGGATCAGAGTCTATGGGAAGCCGGGATCAGAACAGGCAGCAGGCAGGATCAGAGTCTATGGGAAGCCGGGATCAGAACAGGCAGCAGACAGGATCAGAGTCTATGGGAAGCCAGGATCAGAACAGGCAGCAGGCAGGATCAGAGTCTATGGGAAGCCAGGATCAGAACAGGCAGCAGACAGGATCAGAGTCTATGGGAAGCCGGGATCAGAGTCTATGGGAAGCCGGGATCAGAGTCTATGGGAAGCCGGGATCAGAACAGGCAGCAGACAGGATCAGAGTCTATGGGAAGCCGGGATCAGAGTCTATGGGAAGCCAGGATCAGAACAGGCAGCAGGCAGGATCAGAGTCTATGGGAAGCCGGGATCAGAACAGACAGCAGGCAGGATCAGAGTCTATGGGAAGCCGGGATCAGAACAGGCAGCAGGCAGGATCAGAGTCTATGGGAAGCCGGGATCAGAACAGGCAGCAGGCAGGATCAGAGTCTATGGGAAGCCGGGATCAGAACAGGCAGCAGGCAGGATCAGAGTCTATGGGAAGCCGGGATCAGAACAGGCAGCAGACAGGATCAGAGTCTATGGGAGGCCGGGATCAGAACAGGCAGCAGGCAGGATCAGAGTCTATGGGAAGCCGGGATCAGAACAGGCAGCAGGCAGGATCAGAGTCTAGGGGAAGCCGGGATCAGAACAGGCAGCAGGCAGGATCAGAGTCTATGGGAAGCCGGGATCAGAACAGGCAGCAGGCAGGATCAGAGTCTATGGGAAGCCGGGATCAGAACAGGCAGCAGGCAGGATCAGAGTCTATGGGAAGCCGGGATCAGAACAGGCAGCAGGCAGGATCAGAGTCTATGGGAAGCCGGGATCAGAACAGGCAGCAGGCAGGATCAGAGTCTATGGGAAGCCGGGATCAGAACAGGCAGCAGGCAGGATCAGAGTCTAGGGGAAGCCGGGATCAGAACAGGCAGCAGGCAGGATCAGAGTCTATGGGAAGCCGGGATCAGAACAGGCAGCAGGCAGGATCAGAGTCTATGGGAAGCCGGGATCAGAACAGGCAGCAGGCAGGATCAGAGTCTATGGGAAGCCGGGATCAGAACAGGCAGCAGGCAGGATCAGAGTCTATGGGAAGCCAGGATCAGAACAGGCAGCAGGCAGGATCAGAGTCTAGGGGAAGCCGGGATCAGAACAGGCAGCAGGCAGGATCAGAGTCTATGGGAAGCCGGGATCAGAACAGGCAGCAGGCAGGATCAGAGTCTATGGGAAGCCGGGATCAGAACAGGCAGCAGGCAGGATCAGAGTCTATGGGAAGCCGGGATCAGAACAGGCAGCAGGCAGGATCAGAGTCTATGGGAAGCCGGGATCAGAACAGGCAGCAGACAGGATCAGAGTCTATGGGAAGCCAGGATCAGAACAGGCAGCAGGCAGGATCAGAGTCTATGGGAAGCCAGGATCAGAGTCTATAGGAAGCCAGGATCAGAACAGGCAGCAGACGGGATCAGAGTCTATGGGAAGCCGGGATCAGAGTCTATGGGAAGCCGGGATCAGAACAGGCAGCAGACAGGATCAGAGTCTATGGGAAGCCGGGATCAGAGTCTATGGGAAGCCAGGATCAGAACAGGCAGCAGGCAGGATCAGAGTCTATGGGAAGCCGGGATCAGAACAGGCAGCAGGCAGGATCAGAGTCTATGGGAAGCCGGGATCAAAGTCTATGGGAAGCCAGGATCAGAACAGGCAGCAGACAGGATCAGAGTCTATGGGAAGCCGGGATCAGAGTCTATGGGAAGCCAGGATCAGAACAGGCAGCAGGCAGGATCAGAGTCTATGGGAAGCCGGGATCAGAACAGGCAGCAGGCAGGATCAGAGTCTATGGGAAGCCGGGATCAGAACAGGCAGCAGGCAGGATCAGAGTCTATGGGAAGCCAGGATCAGAACAGGCAGCAGACAGGATCAGAGTCTATGGGAAGCCAGGATCAGAACAGGCAGCAGGCAGGATCAGAGTCTATGGGAAGCCAGGATCAGAGTCTATAGGAAGCCAGGATCAGAACAGGCAGCAGACAGGATCAGAGTCTATGGGAAGCCGGGATCAGAGTCTATGGGAAGCCGGGATAAGAGTCTATGGGAAGCCGGGATCAGAACAGGCAGCAGACAGGATCAGAGTCTATGGGAAGCCGGGATCAGAGTCTATGGGAAGCCAGGATCAGAACAGGCAGCAGGCAGGATCAGAGTCTATGGGAAGCCGGGATCAGAACAGGCAGCAGGCAGGATCAGAGTCTATGGGAAGCCGGGATCAGAACAGGCAGCAGGCAGGATCAGAGTCTATGGGAAGCCGGGATCAGAACAGGCAGCAGGCAGGATCAGAGTCTATGGGAAGCCGGGATCAGAACAGGCAGCAGGCAGGATCAGAGTCTATGGGAAGCCGGGATCAGAACAGGCAGCAGGCAGGATCAGAGTCTATGGGAAGCCGGGATCAGAACAGGCAGCAGACAGGATCAGAGTCTATGGGAAGCCGGGATCAGAACAGGCAGCAGGCAGGATCAGAGTCTAGGGGAAGCCGGGATCAGAACAGGCAGCAGGCAGGATCAGAGTCTATGGGAAGCCGGGATCAGAACAGGCAGCAGGCAGGATCAGAGTCTATGGGAAGCCGGGATCAGAACAGGCAGCAGGCAGGATCAGAGTCTATGGGAAGCCGGGATCAGAACAGGCAGCAGGCAGGATCAGAGTCTATGGGAAGCCGGGATCAGAACAGGCAGCAGGCAGGATCAGAGTCTATGGGAAGCCGGGATCAGAACAGGCAGCAGGCAGGATCAGAGTCTAGGGGAAGCCGGGATCAGAACAGGCAGCAGGCAGGATCAGAGTCTAGGGGAAGCCGGGATCAGAACAGGCAGCAGGCAGGATCAGAGTCTATGGGAAGCCGGGATCAGAACAGGCAGCAGACAGGATCAGAGTCTATGGGAAGCCAGGATCAGAACAGGCAGCAGGCAGGATCAGAGTCTATGGGAAGCCAGGATCAGAGTCTATAGGAAGCCAGGTTTAGAACAGGCAGCAGACAGGATCAGAGTCTATGGGAAGCCGGGATCAGAGTCTATGGGAAGCCGGGATCAGAGTCTATGGGAAGCCGGGATCAGAACAGGCAGCAGACAGGATCAGAGTCTATGGGAAGCCGGGATCAGAGTCTATGGGAAGCCAGGATCAGAACAGGCAGCAGGCAGGATCAGAGTCTATGGGAAGCCGGGATCAGAACAGGCAGCAGGCAGGATCAGAGTCTATGGGAAGCCGGGATCAGAACAGGCAGCAGGCAGGATCAGAGTCTATGGGAAGCCGGGATCAGAACAGGCAGCAGGCAGGATCAGAGTCTATGGGAAGCCGGGATCAGAACAGGCAGCAGGCAGGATCAGAGTCTATGGGAAGCCGGGATCAGAACAGGCAGCAGACAGGATCAGAGTCTATGGGAAGCCGGGATCAGAACAGGCAGCAGGCAGGATCAGAGTCTATGGGAAGCCGGGATCAGAACAGGCAGCAGGCAGGATCAGAGTCTAGGGGAAGCCGGGATCAGAACAGGCAGCAGGCAGGATCAGAGTCTATGGGAAGCCGGGATCAGAACAGGCAGCAGGCAGGATCAGAGTCTATGGGAAGCCGGGATCAGAACAGGCAGCAGGCAGGATCAGAGTCTATGGGAAGCCGGGATCAGAACAGGCAGCAGGCAGGATCAGAGTCTATGGGAAGCCGGGATCAGAACAGGCAGCAGGCAGGATCAGAGTCTATGGGAAGCCGGGATCAGAACAGGCAGCAGACAGGATCAGAGTCTATGGGAAGCCAGGATCAGAACAGGCAGCAGGCAGGATCAGAGTCTATGGGAAGCCAGGATCAGAGTCTATAGGAAGCCAGGATCAGAACAGGCAGCAGACAGGATCAGAGTCTATGGGAAGCCGGGATCAGAGTCTATGGGAAGCCGGGATCAGAGTCTATGGGAAGCCGGGATCAGAACAGGCAGCAGACAGGATCAGAGTCTATGGGAAGCCGGGATCAGAGTCTATGGGAAGCCAGGATCAGAACAGGCAGCAGGCAGGATCAGAGTCTATGGGAAGCCGGGATCAGAACAGGCAGCAGGCAGGATCAGAGTCTATGGGAAGCCGGGATCAAAGTCTATGGGAAGCCAGGATCAGAACAGGCAGCAGACAGGATCAGAGTCTATGGGAAGCCGGGATCAGAGTCTATGGGAAGCCAGGATCAGAACAGGCAGCAGGCAGGATCAGAGTCTATGGGAAGCCGGGATCAGAACAGGCAGCAGGCAGGATCAGAGTCTATGGGAAGCCGGGATCAGAACAGGCAGCAGGCAGGATCAGAGTCTATGGGAAGCCAGGATCAGAACAGGCAGCAGACAGGATCAGAGTCTATGGGAAGCCAGGATCAGAACAGGCAGCAGGCAGGATCAGAGTCTATGGGAAGCCAGGATCAGAGTCTATAGGAAGCCAGGATCAGAACAGGCAGCAGACAGGATCAGAGTCTATGGGAAGCCGGGATCAGAGTCTATGGGAAGCCGGGATCAGAGTCTATGGGAAGCCGGGATCAGAACAGGCAGCAGACAGGATCAGAGTCTATGGGAAGCCGGGATCAGAGTCTATGGGAAGCCAGGATCAGAACAGGCAGCAGGCAGGATCAGAGTCTATGGGAAGCCGGGATCAGAACAGGCAGCAGGCAGGATCAGAGTCTATGGGAAGCCGGGATCAGAACAGGCAGCAGGCAGGATCAGAGTCTATGGGAAGCCGGGATCAGAACAGGCAGCAGGCAGGATCAGAGTCTATGGGAAGCCGGGATCAGAACAGGCAGCAGGCAGGATCAGAGTCTATGGGAAGCCGGGATCAGAACAGGCAGCAGACAGGATCAGAGTCTATGGGAAGCCGGGATCAGAACAGGCAGCAGGCAGGATCAGAGTCTATGGGAAGCCGGGATCAGAACAGGCAGCAGGCAGGATCAGAGTCTAGGGGAAGCCGGGATCAGAACAGGCAGCAGGCAGGATCAGAGTCTATGGGAAGCCGGGATCAGAACAGGCAGCAGGCAGGATCAGAGTCTATGGGAAGCCGGGATCAGAACAGGCAGCAGGCAGGATCAGAGTCTATGGGAAGCCGGGATCAGAACAGGCAGCAGGCAGGATCAGAGTCTATGGGAAGCCGGGATCAGAACAGGCAGCAGGCAGGATCAGAGTCTATGGGAAGCCGGGATCAGAACAGGCAGCAGGCAGGATCAGAGTCTAGGGGAAGCCGGGATCAGAACAGGCAGCAGGCAGGATCAGAGTCTATGGGAAGCCGGGATCAGAACAGGCAGCAGACAGGATCAGAGTCTATGGGAAGCCAGGATCAGAACAGGCAGCAGGCAGGATCAGAGTCTATGGGAAGCCAGGATCAGAGTCTATAGGAAGCCAGGATCAGAACAGGCAGCAGACAGGATCAGAGTCTATGGGAAGCCGGGATCAGAGTCTATGGGAAGCCGGGATCAGAGTCTATGGGAAGCCGGGATCAGAACAGGCAGCAGACAGGATCAGAGTCTATGGGAAGCCGGGATCAGAGTCTATGGGAAGCCAGGATCAGAACAGGCAGCAGGCAGGATCAGAGTCTATGGGAAGCCGGGATCAGAACAGGCAGCAGGCAGGATCAGAGTCTATGGGAAGCCGGGATCAGAACAGGCAGCAGGCAGGATCAGAGTCTATGGGAAGCCGGGATCAGAACAGGCAGCAGGCAGGATCAGAGTCTATGGGAAGCCGGGATCAGAACAGGCAGCAGGCAGGATCAGAGTCTATGGGAAGCCGGGATCAGAACAGGCAGCAGACAGGATCAGAGTCTATGGGAAGCCGGGATCAGAACAGGCAGCAGGCAGGATCAGAGTCTATGGGAAGCCGGGATCAGAACAGGCAGCAGGCAGGATCAGAGTCTAGGGGAAGCCGGGATCAGAACAGGCAGCAGGCAGGATCAGAGTCTATGGGAAGCCGGGATCAGAACAGGCAGCAGGCAGGATCAGAGTCTATGGGAAGCCGGGATCAGAACAGGCAGCAGGCAGGATCAGAGTCTATGGGAAGCCGGGATCAGAACAGGCAGCAGGCAGGATCAGAGTCTATGGGAAGCCGGGATCAGAACAGGCAGCAGGCAGGATCAGAGTCTAGGGGAAGCCGGGATCAGAACAGGCAGCAGGCAGGATCAGAGTCTATGGGAAGCCGGGATCAGAACAGGCAGCAGGCAGGATCAGAGTCTATGGGAAGCCGGGATCAGAACAGGCAGCAGGCAGGATCAGAGTCTATGGGAAGCCGGGATCAGAACAGGCAGCAGGCAGGATCAGAGTCTATGGGAAGCCGGGATCAGAACAGGCAGCAGGCAGGATCAGAGTCTATGGGAAGCCGGGATCAGAACAGGCAGCAGACAGGATCAGAGTCTATGGGAAGCCGGGATCAGAACAGGCAGCAGACAGGATCAGAGTCTATGGGAAGCCGGGATCAGAACAGGCAGCAGACAGGATCAGAGTCTATGGGAAGCCAGGATCAGAACAGGCAGCAGGCAGGATCAGAGTCTATGGGAAGCTGGGATCAGAACAGGCAGCAGACAGGATCAGAATCTATGGGAAGCCGGGATCAGAACAGGCAGCAGACAGGATCAGAGTCTATGGGAAGCCGGGATCAGAACAGGCAGCAGGCAGGATCAGAGTCTATGGGAAGCCGGGATCAGAACAGGCAGCAGACAGGATCAGAGTCTATGGGAAGCCGGGATCAGAACAGGCAGCAGACAGGATCAGAGTCTATGGGAAGCCAGGATCAGAACAGGCAGCAGGCAGGATCAGAGTCTATGGGAAGCTGGGATCAGAACAGGCAGCAGACAGGATCAGAATCTATGGGAAGCCGGGATCAGAACAGGCAGAAGGCAGGATCAGAGTCTATGGGAAGCCAGGATCAGAGTCTATGGGAAGCCGGGATCAGAACAGGCAGCAGACAGGATCAGAGTCTATGGGAAGCCGGGATCAGAACAGGCAGCAGGCAGGATCAGAGTCTATGGGAAGCCGGGATCAGAACAGGCAGCAGGCAGGATCAGAGTCTATGGGAAGCCGGGATCAGAGTCTATGGGAAGCCGGATCAGAACAGGCAGCAGACAGGATCAGAGTCTATGGGAAGCCGGGATCAGAGTCTATGGGAAGCCGGGATCAGAGTCTATGGGAAGCCGGGATCAGAACAGGCAGCAGGCAGGATCAGAGTCTATGGGAAGCCAGGATCAGAACAGGCAGCAGACAGGATCAGAGTCTATGGGAAGCCGGGATCAGAACAGGCAGGAGGCAGGATCAGAGTCTATGGGAAGCCAGGATCAGAGTCTATGGGAAGCCAGGATCAGAACAGGCAGCAGACAGGATCAGAGTCTATGGGAAGCCGGGATGAGAACAGGCAGCAGGCAGGATCAGAGTCTATGGGAAGCCAGGATCAGAGTCTATGGGAAGCCGGGATCAGAACAGGCAGCAGGCAGGATCAGAGTCTATGGGAAGCCGGGATCAGAACAGGAAGCAGACAGGATCAGAGTCTATGGGAAGCCAGGATCAGAACAGGCAGCAGACAGGATCAGAGTCTATGGGAAGCCGGGATCAGAACAGGCAGCAGACAGGATCAGAGTCTATGGGAAGCCAGGATCAGAACAGGCAGCAGACAGGATCAGAGTCTATGGGAAGCTGGGATCAGAACAGGCAGCAGACAGGATCAGAATCTATGGGAAGCCGGGATCAGAACAGGCAGAAGGCAGGATCAGAGTCTATGGGAAGCCAGGATCAGAGTCTATGGGAAGCCGGGATCAGAACAGGCAGCAGGCAGGATCAGAGTCTATGGGAAGCCGGGATCAGAACAGGCAGCAGGCAGGATCAGAGTCTATGGGAAGCCGGGATCAGAACAGGCAGCAGGCAGGATCAGAGTCTATGGGAAGCCGGGATCATAACAGGCAGCAGGCAGGATCAGAGTCTAGGGGAAGCCGGGATCAGAACAGGCAGCAGGCAGGATCAGAGTCTAGGGGAAGCCGGGATCAGAACAGGCAGGATCAGAGTCTATGGGAAGCCGGGATCAGAACAGGCAGCAGACAGGATCAGAGTCTATGGGAAGCCGGGATCAGAACAGGCAGCAGGCAGGATCAGAGTCTATGGAAAGCCGGGATCAGAGTCTATGGGAAGCCGGGATCAGAACAGGCAGCAGACAGGATCAGAGTCTATGGGAAGCCGGGATCAGAACAGGCAGCAGGCAGGATCAGAGTCTATGGGAAGCCGGGATCAGAACAGGCAGCAGGCAGGATCAGAGTCTATGGGAAGCCGGGATCAGAACAGGCAGCAGGCAGGATCAGAGTCTATGGGAAGCCGGGATCAGAACAGGCAGCAGGCAGGATCAGAGTCTATGGGAAGCCGGGATCAGAACAGGCAGCAGGCAGGATCAGAGTCTATGGGAAGCCGGGATCAGAACAGGCAGCAGGCAGGATCAGAGTCTATGGGAAGCCGGGATCAGAACAGGCAGCAGGCAGGATCAGAGTCTAGGGGAAGCTGGGATCAGAACAGGCAGCAGGCAGGATCAGAGTCTAGGGGAAGCCGGGATCAGAACAGGCAGCAGACAGGATCAGAGTCTATGGGAAGCCGGGATCAGAGTCTATGGGAAGCCGGGATCAGAGTCTATGGGAAGCCGGGATCAGAACAGGCAGCAGGCAGGATCAGAGTCTATGGGAAGCCGGGATCAGAGTCTATGGGAAGCCAGGATCAGAACAGGCAGCAGACCGGATCAGAGTCTATGGGAAGCCAGGATCAGAGTCTATGGGAAGCCAGGATCAGAACAGGCAGCAGACAGGATCAGAGTCTATGGGAAGCCGGGATCAGAGTCTATGGGTAGCCGGGATCAGAGTCTATGGGAAGCCGGGATCAGAACAGGCAGCAGGCAGGATCAGAGTCTATGGGAAGCCGGGATCAGAACAGGCAGCAGGCAGGATCAGAGTCTATGGGAAGCCGGGATCAGAACAGGCAGCAGGCAGGATCAGAGTCTATGGGAAGCCGGGATCAGAGTCTATGGGAAGCCAGGATCAGAACAGGCAGCAGACCGGATCAGAGTCTATGGGAAGCCAGGATCAGAGTCTATGGGAAGCCAGGATCAGAACAGGCAGCAGACAGGATCAGAGTCTATGGGAAGCCGGGATCAGAGTCTATGGGTAGCCGGGATCAGAGTCTATGGGAAGCCGGGATCAGAACAGGCAGCAGGCAGGATCAGAGTCTATGGGAAGCCGGGATCAAAGTCTATGGGAAGCCAGGATCAGAACAGGCAGCAGACAGGATCAGAGTCTATGGGAAGCCGGGATCAGAGTCTATGGGAAGCCAGGATCAGAACAGGCAGCAGGCAGGATCAGAGTCTATGGGAAGCCGGGATCAGAACAGGCAGCAGGCAGGATCAGAGTCTATGGGAAGCCGGGATCAGAACAGGCAGCAGGCAGGATCAGAGTCTATGGAAGCCGGGAATCAGAACAGGCAGCAGACAGGATCAGAGTCTATGGGAAGCCAGGATCAGAACAGGCAGCAGGCAGGATCAGAGTCTATGGGAAGCCAGGATCAGAGTCTATAGGAAGCCAGGATCAGAACAGGCAGCAGACAGGATCAGAGTCTATGGAAGCCGGGATCAGAGTCTATGGGAAGCCGGGATCAGAGTCTATGGGAAGCCGGGATCAGAACAGGCAGCAGACAGGATCAGAGTCTATGGGAAGCCGGGATCAGAGTCTATGGGAAGCCAGGATCAGAACAGGCAGCAGGCAGGATCAGAGTCTATGGGAAGCCGGGATCAGAACAGGCAGCAGGCAGGATCAGAGTCTATGGGAAGCCGGGATCAAAGTCTATGGGAAGCCAGGATCAGAACAGGCAGCAGACAGGATCAGAGTCTATGGGAAGCCGGGATCAGAGTCTATGGGAAGCCAGGATCAGAACAGGCAGCAGGCAGGATCAGAGTCTATGGGAAGCCGGGATCAGAACAGGCAGCAGGCAGGATCAGAGTCTATGGGAAGCCGGGATCAGAACAGGCAGCAGGCAGGATCAGAGTCTATGGGAAGGGCAGCAGGCAGGATCAGAGTTGAGCCGACAGGATCAGAGTCTATGGGAAGCCGGGACAGGCAGCAGGCAGGATCAGAGTCTATGGGAAGCCAGGATCAGAGTCTATAGGAAGCCAGGATCAGAACAGGCAGCAGACAGGATCAGAGTCTATGGGAAGCCGGGATCAGAGTCTATGGGAAGCCGGGATCAGAGTCTATGGGAAGCCGGGATCAGAACAGGCAGCAGACAGGATCAGAGTCTATGGGAAGCCGGGATCAGAGTCTATGGGAAGCCAGGATCAGAACAGGCAGCAGGCAGGATCAGAGTCTATGGGAAGCCGGGATCAGAACAGGCAGCAGGCAGGATCAGAGTCTATGGGAAGCCGGGATCAAAGTCTATGGGAAGCCAGGATCAGAACAGGCAGCAGACAGGATCAGAGTCTATGGGAAGCCGGGATCAGAGTCTATGGGAAGCCAGGATCAGAACAGGCAGCAGGCAGGATCAGAGTCTATGGGAAGCCGGGATCAGAACAGGCAGCAGGCAGGATCAGAGTCTATGGGAAGCCGGGATCAGAACAGGCAGCAGGCAGGATCAGAGTCTATGGGAAGCCGGGATCAGAACAGGCAGCAGACAGGATCAGAGTCTATGGGAAGCCAGGATCAGAACAGGCAGCAGGCAGGATCAGAGTCTATGGGAAGCCAGGATCAGAGTCTATAGGAAGCCAGGATCAGAACAGGCAGCAGACAGGATCAGAGTCTATGGGAAGCCGGGATCAGAGTCTATGGGAAGCCGGGATCAGAGTCTATGGGAAGCCGGGATCAGAACAGGCAGCAGACAGGATCAGAGTCTATGGGAAGCCGGGATCAGAGTCTATGGGAAGCCAGGATCAGAATAGGCAGCAGGCAGGATCAGAGTCTATGGGAAGCCGGGATCAGAACAGACAGCAGGCAGGATCAGAGTCTATGGGAAGCCGGGATCAGAACAGGCAGCAGGCAGGATCAGAGTCTATGGGAAGCCGGGATCAGAACAGGCAGCAGGCAGGATCAGAGTCTATGGGAAGCCGGGATCAGAACAGGCAGCAGGCAGGATCAGAGTCTATGGGAAGCCGGGATCAGAACAGGCAGCAGACAGGATCAGAGTCTATGGGAGGCCGGGATCAGAACAGGCAGCAGGCAGGATCAGAGTCTATGGGAAGCCGGGATCAGAACAGGCAGCAGGCAGGATCAGAGTCTAGGGGAAGCCGGGATCAGAACAGGCAGCAGGCAGGATCAGAGTCTATGGGAAGCCGGGATCAGAACAGGCAGCAGGCAGGATCAGAGTCTATGGGAAGCCGGGATCAGAACAGGCAGCAGGCAGGATCAGAGTCTATGGGAAGCCGGGATCAGAACAGGCAGCAGGCAGGATCAGAGTCTATGGGAAGCCGGGATCAGAACAGGCAGCAGGCAGGATCAGAGTCTATGGGAAGCCGGGATCAGAACAGGCAGCAGGCAGGATCAGAGTCTAGGGGAAGCCGGGATCAGAACAGGCAGCAGGCAGGATCAGAGTCTATGGGAAGCCGGGATCAGAACAGGCAGCAGGCAGGATCAGAGTCTATGGGAAGCCGGGATCAGAACAGGCAGCAGGCAGGATCAGAGTCTATGGGAAGCCGGGATCAGAACAGGCAGCAGGCAGGATCAGAGTCTATGGGAAGCCAGGATCAGAACAGGCAGCAGGCAGGATCAGAGTCTAGGGGAAGCCGGGATCAGAACAGGCAGCAGGCAGGATCAGAGTCTATGGGAAGCCGGGATCAGAACAGGCAGCAGGCAGGATCAGAGTCTATGGGAAGCCGGATCAGAACAGGCAGCAGGCAGGATCAGAGTCTATGGGAAGCCGGGATCAGAACAGGCAGCAGGCAGGATCAGAGTCTATGGGAAGCCGGGATCAGAACAGGCAGCAGACAGGATCAGAGTCTATGGGATGCCAGGATCAGAACAGGCAGCAGGCAGGATCAGAGTCTATGGGAAGCCAGGATCAGAGTCTATAGGAAGCCAGGATCAGAACAGGCAGCAGACAGGATCAGAGTCTATGGGAAGCCGGGATCAGAGTCTATGGGAAGCCGGGATCAGAGTCTATGGGAAGCCGGGATCAGAACAGGCAGCAGACAGGATCAGAGTCTATGGGAAGCCGGGATCAGAGTCTATGGGAAGCCAGGATCAGAACAGGCAGCAGGCAGGATCAGAGTCTATGGGAAGCCGGGATCAGAACAGGCAGCAGGCAGGATCAGAGTCTATGGGAAGCCGGGATCAAAGTCTATGGGAAGCCAGGATCAGAACAGGCAGCAGACAGGATCAGAGTCTAGGGGAAGCTGGGATCAGAACAGGCAGCAGGCAGGATCAGAGTCTATGGGAAGCCGGGATCAGAACAGGCAGCAGGCAGGATCAGAGTCTATGGGAATCTGGGATCAGAACAGGCAGCAGACAGGATCAGAGTCTATGGGAAGCCAGGATCAGAACAGGCAGCAGGCAGGATCAGAGTCTATGGGAAGCCAGGATCAGAGTCTATAGGAAGCCAGGATCAGAACAGGCAGCAGACAGGATCAGAGTCTATGGGAAGCCGGGATCAGAGTCTATGGGAAGCCGGGATCAGAGTCTATGGGAAGCCGGGATCAGAACAGGCAGCAGACAGGATCAGAGTCTATGGGAAGCCGGGATCAGAGTCTATGGGAAGCCAGGATCAGAACAGGCAGCAGGCAGGATCAGAGTCTATGGGAAGCCGGGATCAGAACAGGCAGCAGGCAGGATCAGAGTCTATGGGAAGCCGGGATCAGAACAGGCAGCAGGCAGGATCAGAGTCTATGGGAAGCCGGGATCAGAACAGGCAGCAGGCAGGATCAGAGTCTATGGGAAGCCGGGATCAGAACAGGCAGCAGGCAGGATCAGAGTCTATGGGAAGCCGGGATCAGAACAGGCAGCAGACAGGATCAGAGTCTATGGGAAGCCGGGATCAGAACAGGCAGCAGGCAGGATTAGAGTCTAGGGGAAGCCGGGATCAGAACAGGCAGCAGGCAGGATCAGAGTCTATGGGAAGCCGGGATCAGAACAGGCAGCAGGCAGGATCAGAGTCTATGGGAAGCCGGGATCAGAACAGGCAGCAGGCAGGATCAGAGTCTATGGGAAGCCGGGATCAGAACAGGCAGCAGGCAGGATCAGAGTCTATGGGAAGCCGGGATCAGAACAGGCAGCAGGCAGGATCAGAGTCTATGGGAAGCCGGGATCAGAACAGGCAGCAGGCAGGATCAGAGTCTAGGGGAAGCCGGGATCAGAACAGGCAGCAGGCAGGATCAGAGTCTAGGGGAAGCCGGGATCAGAACAGGCAGCAGGCAGGATCAGAGTCTATGGGAAGCCGGGATCAGAACAGGCAGCAGACAGGATCAGAGTCTATGGGAAGCCAGGATCAGAACAGGCAGCAGGCAGGATCAGAGTCTATGGGAAGCCAGGATCAGAGTCTATAGGAAGCCAGGATCAGAACAGGCAGCAGACAGGATCAGAGTCTATGGGAAGCCGGGATCAGAGTCTATGGGAAGCCGGGATCAGAGTCTATGGGAAGCCGGGATCAGAACAGGCAGCAGACAGGATCAGAGTCTATGGGAAGCCGGGATCAGAGTCTATGGGAAGCCAGGATCAGAACAGGCAGCAGGCAGGATCAGAGTCTATGGGAAGCCGGGATCAGAACAGGCAGCAGGCAGGATCAGAGTCTATGGGAAGCCGGGATCAGAACAGGCAGCAGGCAGGATCAGAGTCTATGGGAAGCCGGGATCAGAACAGGCAGCAGGCAGGATCAGAGTCTATGGGAAGCCGGGATCAGAACAGGCAGCAGGCAGGATCAGAGTCTATGGGAAGCCGGGATCAGAACAGGCAGCAGGCAGGATCAGAGTCTATGGGAAGCCGGGATCAGAACAGGCAGCAGACAGGATCAGAGTCTATGGGAAGCCGGGATCAGAACAGGCAGCAGGCAGGATCAGAGTCTATGGGAAGCCGGGATCAGAACAGGCAGCAGGCAGGATCAGAGTCTAGGGGAAGCCGGGATCAGAACAGGCAGCAGGCAGGATCAGAGTCTATGGGAAGCCGGGATCAGAACAGGCAGCAGGCAGGATCAGAGTCTATGGGAAGCCGGGATCAGAACAGGCAGCAGGCAGGATCAGAGTCTATGGGAAGCCGGGATCAGAACAGGCAGCAGGCAGGATCAGAGTCTATGGGAAGCCGGGATCAGAACAGGCAGCAGGCAGGATCAGAGTCTATGGGAAGCCGGGATCAGAACAGGCAGCAGACAGGATCAGAGTCTATGGGAAGCCAGGATCAGAACAGGCAGCAGGCAGGATCAGAGTCTATGGGAAGCCAGGATCAGAGTCTATAGGAAGCCAGGATCAGAACAGGCAGCAGACAGGATCAGAGTCTATGGGAAGCCGGGATCAGAGTCTATGGGAAGCCGGGATCAGAGTCTATGGGAAGCCGGGATCAGAACAGGCAGCAGACAGGATCAGAGTCTATGGGAAGCCGGGATCAGAGTCTATGGGAAGCCAGGATCAGAACAGGCAGCAGGCAGGATCAGAGTCTATGGGAAGCCGGGATCAGAACAGGCAGCAGGCAGGATCAGAGTCTATGGGAAGCCGGGATCAAAGTCTATGGGAAGCCAGGATCAGAACAGGCAGCAGACAGGATCAGAGTCTATGGGAAGCCGGGATCAGAGTCTATGGGAAGCCAGGATCAGAACAGGCAGCAGGCAGGATCAGAGTCTATGGGAAGCCGGGATCAGAACAGGCAGCAGGCAGGATCAGAGTCTATGGGAAGCCGGGATCAGAACAGGCAGCAGGCAGGATCAGAGTCTATGGGAAGCCAGGATCAGAACAGGCAGCAGACAGGATCAGAGTCTATGGGAAGCCAGGATCAGAACAGGCAGCAGGCAGGATCAGAGTCTATGGGAAGCCAGGATCAGAGTCTATAGGAAGCCAGGATCAGAACAGGCAGCAGACAGGATCAGAGTCTATGGGAAGCCGGGATCAGAGTCTATGGGAAGCCGGGATCAGAGTCTATGGGAAGCCGGGATCAGAACAGGCAGCAGACAGGATCAGAGTCTATGGGAAGCCGGGATCAGAGTCTATGGGAAGCCAGGATCAGAACAGGCAGCAGGCAGGATCAGAGTCTATGGGAAGCCGGGATCAGAACAGGCAGCAGGCAGGATCAGAGTCTATGGGAAGCCGGGATCAGAACAGGCAGCAGGCAGGATCAGAGTCTATGGGAAGCCGGGATCAGAACAGGCAGCAGG
The DNA here is from genome assembly GCA_037952835.1 of Lithobates septentrionalis. Lineage (NCBI taxonomy): Eukaryota > Metazoa > Chordata > Amphibia > Anura > Ranidae > Lithobates > Lithobates septentrionalis. The sequence continues at coordinate 59,509 of JBBDGP010004924.1, forward strand.
CAGGATCAGAGTCTATGGGAAGCCGGGATCAGAACAGGCAGCAGGCAGGATCAGAGTCTATGGGAAGCCGGGATCAGAACAGGCAGCAGACAGGATCAGAGTCTATGGGAAGCCGGGATCAGAACAGGCAGCAGGCAGGATCAGAGTCTATGGGAAGCCGGGATCAGAACAGGCAGCAGGCAGGATCAGAGTCTAGGGGAAGCCGGGATCAGAACAGGCAGCAGGCAGGATCAGAGTCTATGGGAAGCCGGGATCAGAACAGGCAGCAGGCAGGATCAGAGTCTATGGGAAGCCGGGATCAGAACAGGCAGCAGGCAGGATCAGAGTCTATGGGAAGCCGGGATCAGAACAGGCAGCAGGCAGGATCAGAGTCTATGGGAAGCCGGGATCAGAACAGGCAGCAGGCAGGATCAGAGTCTATGGGAAGCCGGGATCAGAACAGGCAGCAGGCAGGATCAGAGTCTATGGGAAGCCGGGATCAGAACAGGCAGCAGGCAGGATCAGAGTCTAGGGGAAGCCGGGATCAGAACAGGCAGCAGGCAGGATCAGAGTCTATGGGAAGCCGGGATCAGAACAGGCAGCAGACAGGATCAGAGTCTATGGGAAGCCAGGATCAGAACAGGCAGCAGGCAGGATCAGAGTCTATGGGAAGCCAGGATCAGAGTCTATAGGAAGCCAGGATCAGAACAGGCAGCAGACAGGATCAGAGTCTATGGGAAGCCGGGATCAGAGTCTATGGGAAGCCGGGATCAGAGTCTATGGGAAGCCGGGATCAGAACAGGCAGCAGACAGGATCAGAGTCTATGGGAAGCCGGGATCAGAGTCTATGGGAAGCCAGGATCAGAACAGGCAGCAGGCAGGATCAGAGTCTATGGGAAGCCGGGATCAGAACAGGCAGCAGGCAGGATCAGAGTCTATGGGAAGCCGGGATCAGAACAGGCAGCAGGCAGGATCAGAGTCTATGGGAAGCCGGGATCAGAACAGGCAGCAGGCAGGATCAGAGTCTATGGGAAGCCGGGATCAGAACAGGCAGCAGGCAGGATCAGAGTCTATGGGAAGCCGGGATCAGAACAGGCAGCAGGCAGGATCAGAGTCTATGGGAAGCCGGGATCAGAACAGGCAGCAGGCAGGATCAGAGTCTAGGGGAAGCCGGGATCAGAACAGGCAGCAGGCAGGATCAGAGTCTATGGGAAGCCGGGATCAGAACAGGCAGCAGGCAGGATCAGAGTCTATGGGAAGCCGGGATCAGAACAGGCAGCAGGCAGGATCAGAGTCTATGGGAAGCCGGGATCAGAACAGGCAGCAGGCAGGATCAGAGTCTATGGGAAGCCGGGATCAGAACAGGCAGCAGGCAGGATCAGAGTCTATGGGAAGCCGGGATCAGAACAGGCAGCAGGCAGGATCAGAGTCTAGGGGAAGCCGGGATCAGAACAGGCAGCAGGCAGGATCAGAGTCTATGGGAAGCCGGGATCAGAACAGGCAGCAGGCAGGATCAGAGTCTATGGGAAGCCGGGATCAGAACAGGCAGCAGGCAGGATCAGAGTCTATGGGAAGCCGGGATCAGAACAGGCAGCAGGCAGGATCAGAGTCTAGGGGAAGCCGGGATCAGAACAGGCAGCAGGCAGGATCAGAGTCTATGGGAAGCCGGGATCAGAACAGGCAGCAGGCAGGATCAGAGTCTATGGGAAGCCGGGATCAGAACAGGCAGCAGGCAGGATCAGAGTCTAGGGGAAGCCGGGATCAGAACAGGCAGCAGGCAGGATCAGAGTCTATGGGAAGCCGGGATCAGAACAGGCAGCAGGCAGGATCAGAGTCTATGGGAAGCCGGGATCAGAACAGGCAGCAGGCAGGATCAGAGTCTATGGGAAGCCGGGATCAGAACAGGCAGCAGGCAGGATCAGAATCAGAGGTCACACAGGATACAACACAGGAACTGCAGACCAGACAGCAATGAATCTCTGTAGGGAACCTGTTTAAATATGACTTCAGTATTAGTGACGGGTGTGTGTCTTATAGTTCTAGTACGCATGCGTGCACGCCGGGCGCTTACATGGAAAACCTGTCTTCCCTGACAGAATTCCTATGGCGGGGTGGGGGAGGGGGGCTCGGAGCGCAGAGCATTCCATCCCCCACCCACTTATGTGACCATTTTCACACTAACGTTCCTCCCCACCAATCAGAAGGCAAGTCTTGAGACCTGTTTCCCGATTGGCCAAAGTGTCAGGCAATCCTATTGGATGCCTTGGAGGAACAGGAAGAAGACACCGGAGACACCGCCCACATCCCATCCCCCACAGCATGCCGGTCCTAGATCAGGTAGGTGCTGCAATGCCATATTCCCCGGGGGAAGGGGTTAATGTCAGTGTCACGCCGCAGTCCACGTGTGGGGGAGGGGTTGCTGTTGTCAGTGCTGCCCCCCCCCCAAAAAAAATCCACCAACCCCCACTGAATATTTCTATATATATATTGCTATATGTATCTCTTTCCATCCTTTGTTTTGTTTGCCAGCCCTGAAGAAGGAGGAGCCCAATCCTCCGAAACGCGTTGTAAATCTTCCTAGTTTTTATTGTCCATTTCGCTGGACATCGGGCGCCCCTTTATTTGTATCTGTCTCCATCCTGAACCCCCAAATGATAACTGTCACCTCCAGACACTTCTTTTCCAACCCCCCTTTCCATCCCATTCCCCACCCCCCCTTCCAACCCCCCTTCCATCAGACGGTCTGAATATTGTGTCCGGGTATCAGACGGTCTGAATATTGTGTCCGGGTATCAGGCGGTCTGAATATTGTGTCCGGGTATCAGGCGGTCTGAATATTGTGTCCGGGTATCAGGCGGTCTGAATATTGTGTCCGGGTATCAGGCGGTCTGAATATTGTGTCCGGGTATCAGGCGGTCTGAATATTGTGTCCGGGTATCAGGCGGTCTGAATATTGTGTCCGGGTATCAGACAGTCTGAATATTGTGTACGTGTATCAGACAGTCTGAATATTGTGTCCGGGTATCAGGTGGTCTGAATATTGTGTCCGGGTATCATACAGTCTGAATATTGTGTCCGGGTATCGGGCGGTCTGAATATTGTGTCCGGGTATCAGACAGTCTGAATATTGTGTCCGGGTATCAGGTGGTCTGAATATTGTGTCCGGGTATCAGACAGTCTGAATATTGTGTCCGGGTATCGGGCGGTCTGAATATTGTGTCCGGGTATCATACAGTCTGAATATTGTGTCCGGGTATCAGGCGGTCTGAATATTGTGTCCGGGTATCAGACGGTCTGAATATTGTGTCCGGGTATCACACGGTCTGAATATTGTGTCCGGGTATCAGGTGGTCTGAATATTGTGTCCGGGTATCAGGTGGTCTGAATATTGTGTCCGGGTATCAGGTGGTCTGAATATTGTGTCCGGGTATCAGACGGTCTGAATATTGTGTCCAGGTATCAGACGGTCTGAATATTGTGTCCAGGTATCAGGCGGTCTGAATATTGTGTCCGGGTATCAGGCGGTCTGAATATCGTGTCCGGGTATCAGGCGGTCTGAATATCGTGTCCGGGTATCAGACGGTCTGAATATTGTGTCCGGGTATCAGGCGGTCTGTATATTGTGTCCGGGTATCAGACGGTCTGAATATTGTGTCCGGGTATCAGGCGGTCTGAATCCCAGACACATGATTCCAAACCCGAACTGTCCGGGTGCATCCTGGACAGATGACAACCCTCCTCTTCCATCCCACCCCTCCACCTTCCTATTACAGATAACTGCTATACTAAGGCCCAGCAAAGACCGACCCCCATCAAACATCACATGACCTCCTTCCAATGGTTCCGGCTTGTCCCCTCCCCCACAATGGCCTCTATCAGCACTCTCTGTAGGGAGTATATAGTATATATTATCTGTAGGGAGTATATACTATATATATTATCTGTAGGGAGTATACAGTATATATATTATCTGTAGGGAGTATACAGTATATATATATATTATCTGTAGGGAGTATACAGTATATATTATCTGTAGGGAGTATACAGTATATATTATCTGTAGGGAGTATACAGTATATATTATCTGTAGGGAGTATACAGTATATATTATCTGTAGGGAGTATACAGTATATATTATCTGTAGGGAGTATACAGTATATATTATCTGTAGGGAGTATACAGTGTATATATTATCTGTAGGGAGTATACAGTGTATATATTATCTGTAGGGAGTATACAGTATATATATATTATCTGTAGGGAGTATATAGTATATATTATCTGTAGGGAGTATATAGTATATATATTATCTGTAGGGAGTATACAGTATATATTATTATCTGTAGGGAGTATATAGTATATATATTATCTGTAGGGAGTATACAGTATATATATTATCTGTAGGGAGTATACAGTATATATATTATCTGTAGGGAGTATACAGTATATATATTATCTGTAGGGAGTATACAGTATATATTATTATCTGTAGGGAGTATATGAGTCGTGTTTCTATTCTGAGCCGGTCCCCTCCCTCCCAGTCTATAATAATCAGCCGCCTTCATCTTCCTCTCCAGCAGTGAGTGTGGGGAGTCCCCGGCTGGCCGACTCATAATGTTCAGGTGTTTCCTGTGTTGTAACATTGCAACTTTCTGCAGTCCTAGAAAATAAAGTCACTTCGCTCTGTGGGGGCAGGGGTGACCTCAGGCGGTGGGGGGGTGATATCGGGACACTTCCTGTGTGTAGACACTCCTGATATCGGGACACTTCCTGTGTGTAGACACTCCTGATATCGGGACACTTCCTGTGTGTAGACACTCCTGATATCGGGACACTTCCTGTGTCCAGACACTCCTGATATCGGGACACTTCCTGTGTGTAGACACTCCTGATATCGGTACATTCCTGTGTGTAGACACTCCTGATATCGGACACTTCCTGTGTCCAGACACTCCTGATATCGGGACACTTCCTGTGTCCAGACACTCCTGATATCGGGACACTTCCTGTGTGTAGACACTCCTGATATCGGACACTTCCTGTGTGTAGACACTCCTGATCTCGGGACACTTCCTGTGTGTAGACACTCCTGATATCGGTACATTCCTGTGTGTAGACACTCCTGATATCGGACACTTCCTGTGTGTAGACACTCCTGATATCGGGACACTTCCTGTGTGTAGACACTCCTGATATCGGACACTTCCTGTGTGTAGACACTCCTGATATCGGGACACTTCCTGTGTGTAGACACTCCTGATATCGGGACACTTCCTGTGTGTAGACACTCCTGATATCGGGACACTTCCTGTGTCCAGACACTCCTGATATCGGGACACTTCCTGTGTGTAGACACTCCTGATATCGGGACACTTCCTGTGTGTACACACTCCTGATATCGGGACACTTCCTGTGTCCAGACACTCCTGATATCGGGACACTTCCTGTGTGTAGACACTCCTGATATCGGACACTTCCTGTGTGTACACACTCCTGATATCGGGACACTTCCTGTGTCCAGACACTCCTGATATCGGGACACTTCCTGTGTGTAGACACTCCTGATATCGGGACACTTCCTGTGTGTACACACTCCTGATATCGGGACACTTCCTGTGTCCAGACACTCCTGATATCGGGACACTTCCTGTGTGTAGACACTCCTGATATCGGACACTTCCTGTGTGTAGACACTCCTGATATCGGACACTTCCTGTGTGTAGACACTCCTGATATCGGGACACTTCCTGTGTGTAGACACTCCTGATATCGGACACTTCCTGTGTGTAGACACTCCTGATATCGGGACATTTAGGGTTGCCACCTGTCCGGGATTCACCCGGACAGTACGGGTTTTGAAACATGTGTCCGGGTCTCTGGCCGCCTGAGACCCGGGCACATTATTCAGACCCGCCTGTGGCTCCCTGTGCGGCGTGCCTTGCCTACACAGGCGGCCCTCTAATTAACTCCCCCGGCGAATCATAGTAATGGAATGCTGCAGTTATGCGGGGTATCTTTGTTCCCACACGCCGCCTGTGAGCTCCACTTTTCATGACAGGACAGACCCGACATCTCTCCCCGCTGTCCCCAGCTGCAGGACACATACACAGTGCAGAGAGAGTGCTGTGGAGTGAACCCTCCCCTCCTCCTCCTGCTGTGTTGTTTTCCTGAGTACACAGAGGAGGAGGAGGGGAGGAGAAGGCTCACCACGCTGCCGACAACGCTGCTGGACTGAGATCATCTATCTGAACTAATCCACAGTGAGTCTTCCAGAGGATGGGGGGCATGAACAAGAGGGTGAGGGGGGAACTAGCCTACAGTTCACTTTGAGCAATGGGGGGGATATCTTCTAGGGGGCACTTTAATACCTGTGCTAAAAGGGGGCTTGGATATGAAATCCACCCCCCTTAGCACATATCCTCTCCCCCCAATATTAAAGAAATGATGTCTGCCACAGAGCGGGTGGCCCTTGGCACCCCACAGGAGATGTGGAAAATTGCTCCAGGTGCCCATACAAGTGCCCCCCTTCCAAGCAAGTTAGTGGAGCAAAGTGTGGGTTCCAGGTCACAGGGTGGGTTCACACTATGAAAACACAGGAACACGATGTGCGTTCTGTGCGATTCATATGTGACCCGGGTGCAATTTCAGCCCAATTATGTCTGGAGTCTCTGACCATCTCCTGTATCATGTCTGCAGTCTCTGACCATCTCCTGTACTATATCTGCAGTCTCTGACCATCTCTTGTATCATGTCTGGAGTCTCTGATCATCTCCTGTATTATGTCTGCAGTCTCTGATCATCTCCTGTATTATGTCTGCAGTCTCTGATCATCTCCTGTATTATGTCTGCAGTCTCTGATCATCTCCTGTATTATGTCTGCAGTCTCTGATCATCTCCTGTATTATGTCTGTAGTCTCTGATCATTTCCTGTATTATGTCTGCAGTCTCTGACCATCTCCTGTACTATATCTGCAATCTCTGACCATCTCATGTACTATGTCTGCAGTCTCTGACCATCTCCTGTAATATGTCTGCAGTCTCTGACCATCTCTTGTATCATGTCTGCAGTCTCTGACCATCTCCTGTATCATGTCTGCAGTCTCTGACCATCTCCTGTATCATGTCTGCAGTCTCTGACCATCTCCTGTATCATGTCTGCAGTCTCTGACCATCTCCTGTATTATGTCTGCAGTCTCTGATCATCTTCTGTACTATGTCTGCAGTCTCTGACCATCTCCTGTACTGTGTCTGCAGTCTCTGACCATCTCCTGTACTGTGTCTGCAGTCTCTGACCATCTCCTGTACTATGGCTGCAGTCTCTGACCATCTCTTGTATCATGTCTACAGTCTCTGACCATCTCCTGTACTATGTCTGCAGTCTCTGACCATCTCCTGTATTATGTCTGCAGTCTCTGACCATCTCCTGTACTATATCTGCAGTCTCTGACCATCTTTTGTACCATGTCTGTAGACTCTGATCACCTCTTGTATTATAACAGCACACTCTCTGACCATCTCCTGTACTATGTCTGCAGTCTCTGACCATCTCCTGTACTATTTCTGCAGTCTCTGACCATCTCCTGTACTATTTCTGCAGTCTCTGACCATCTCCTGTACTATTTCTGCAGTCTCTGACCATCTCCTGTATCATGTCTGCAGTCTCTGACCATCTCCTGTACTATGTCTGCAGTTTCTTACCATCTCCTGTACTTTGTCTGCAGTCTCTGACCATCTCCTGTAGTATGTTTGCAGTCTCTGACCATCTTTTGTATCAAGTCTGTAGACTCTGATCATCTCTTGTATTATGGCCGCACACTCTATGTCTGCAATCTCTGACCATCTCCTGTATTATGTCTGCAGTCTCTGACCATCTTTTGTACCATGTCTGCAGTCTCTTACCATCTCCTGTACTATGTCTGCAGTCTCTGACAATTTTTTTGTATTGTGTCTGTAGCCTCTGATCATCTCTTGTATTATGGCCGCACAGTCTCGTAGTGTAATATAGGATGAAAGGAGAGCCACCAAGCTGGGGCCCAAAGAGAACCATCTGACTGAGCCCTGCACGATGCACCTGAGTGGTGGTCAGTGATAGTGTAGCAAGGCCAGTCTGAAGGGGGGGATCACTGGTGTAGGGGGCAGTGAATGCAGTAGGGTAAAGGGGCACTGATATAAAGGTTACCTCTTATATCAGTAACCCCCCCCACCTTACCTTAGTGCATTCACTCTGTGGAAGGTGCTCTATGGTGACCAGAGTCCCCCCCACATTAGAGTTTCCATTTTAAATGCAAGTTAGAACTCTGTGGACAATTACATAAACAGGAACTCTGATGTAAAGGGGAATGCAGTGGACTCTGATATAAGGTGATCTCGTCACCAGAGCCCCCCCTTACATCAGAGTTTCCCCCCCCCAACATCAGAGTTCCCCCATACACCATACATACAGTCCTCACCACCAACCCCCCCATACCCACCATTATCTATCTATCTATCTATCTATCTATCTATCTATCTATCTATCTATCTATACACATACATACATATACACACCAGGAGACCTCCCCCCACCCCCCAATATTACACTGGGAGGCTCCCACCAAACATTACACACTACATATACACTATATTGTACATTATGCACGCCTGCGCTATATGCAATTGTCTACACCCACTGTTCACTGCTGCGCGTGCCGCATTACTATTCCCCTAGGACACACAGAGGTGTCCCGGGTATTTTACAATCTTATAATGTATGCTACAAAAAAAATGCCAAGTCCCGCTGAAGTGTTCGGGTTTGGCTCGAAGAAAAGGTGGCAACCCTAGGTACATTCCTGTGTGTAGACACTCCTGATATCGGACACTTCCTGTGTGTAGACACTCCTGATATCGGGACACTTCCTGTGTGTAGACACTCCTGATATCGGACACTTCCTGTGTGTAGACACTCCTGATATCGGGACACTTCCTGTGTGTAGACACTCCTGATATCGGGACACTTCCTGTGTGTAGACACTCCTGATATCGGGACACTTCCTGTGTCCAGACACTCCTGATATCGGGACACTTCCTGTGTGTAGACACTCCTGATATCGGACACTTCCTGTGTGTAGACACTCCTGATATCGGTACATTCCTGTGTGTAGACACTCCTGATATCGGACACTTCCTGTGTGTAGACACTCCTGATATCGGACACTTCCTGTGTGTAGACACTCCTGATATCGGGACACTTCCTGTGTGTACACACTCCTGATATCGGGACACTTCCTGTGTCCAGACACTCCTGATATCGGGACACTTCCTGTGTGTAGACACTCCTGATATCGGACACTTCCTGTGTGTAGACACTCCTGATATCGGACACTTCCTGTGTGTAGACACTCCTGATATCGGGACACTTCCTGTGTGTAGACACTCCTGATATCGGACACTTCCTGTGTGTAGACACTCCTGATATCGGGACACTTCCTGTGTGTAGACACTCCTGATATCGGGACACTTCCTGTGTGTAGACACTCCTGATATCGGACACTTCCTGTGTGTAGACACTCCTGATATCGGTACATTCCTGTGTGTAGACACTCCTGATATCGGGACACTTCCTGTGTGTAGACACTCCTGATATCGGACACTTCCTGTGTGTAGACACTCCTGATATCGGGACACTTCCTGTGTGTAGACACTCCTGATATCGGGACACTTCCTGTGTCCAGACACTCCTGATATCGGGACACTTCCTGTGTGTAGACTAGGGTGGCCACGTGTCCCGGATTGCCCGGGATTGTCCCTTATTTAAGATATTTGTCCCGTGTCCCGGGTACCTTCACTCCGGGACAATACAGCGTCCCGGAATAAAAAAAAAACACACCGCCGGCGGCTGGCACTCCATCTCCGAGTCTGACTGCCTGCCACCCTTATCACAGACTCAGTATATACACACAAGTAGCGCAGCTTAGCTTAAGTGCCTTAACTGGTTGCTAGGCTAGGGCCGCCCGCCCCGCGTCTAGCAACCAGTGACGTCAGCTGGCACGTGGAGTCAGTGCAGTGGGCTCTCTGGGCACCCGCACGGCACGGCGGCGACGGCGCAGTGCGCACTCTAGCCTCACTCTACACGCTACGGGCCTACGGCTGAGCAGAGCAGCGCGCCTGAGAGAGAGAGCAGCCGCCACTGCCAGCCTCAGTGAGTCCACTAGCCTGCCTTGTGCGCGCCGCCCAGCCCCAGTCAGTGACAGTGGTGGAACGGAAGGTGCCTGCCGTACCGCTGCCAGTGACCACCAGTCCCGGAGCGCCGAGCCGACTACAGCAGCTACTCCAGCAGCCGCACATTGATTGCCACTGCAGTGCCAGCCAGCAAGCGCAACCCTCGTCCGAGTCCTCTCTCCGGCTCCCTCCCGCCCACGAGGTCCGCCCGCCAGAGATACTACAGGTTAGTGTAACTTCCACAGCACACTACCTAGTGAGCAATGCACACACTCCCTCTCAAATCTGCTGCTGTCCCCAGACCCCCACCCCCCTCAGTTCTGCTGCTGTCCCCAGACCCCCACCCCCCTCAGTTCTGCTACTGTCCCCAGACCCCCACCCCCCTCAGTTCTGCTGCTGTCCCCAGACCCCCACCCCCCTCAGTTCTGCTACTGTCCCCAGACCCCCACCCCCCTCAGTTCTGCTGCTGTCCCCAGACCCCCACCCCCCTCAGTTCTGCTGCTGTCCCCCACCCCCCTCAGATCTGCTGCTGTCTCCCACACTCCCCCTCAGTTCTGCTGCTCTCCCCCTCCATCTTTCCTCCATGTCCCTCTCCGTTCTGCTGCTGTCCCCCTCCTTTCTTCCTCCGTGTCCCCCTCTGTTCTTCCTCCGTGTCCCCCTCCATTCTGCTGCTGTCCCCCTCCGTTCTTCCTTTGTGTCCCCCTCCGTTCTTCCTCTGTGTCCCCCTCCGTTCTTCCTCTGTGTCCCCCACCGTTCTTCCTCTGTGTCCCCCTCCGTTCTTCCTCTGTGTTCCCCTCTGTTCTTCCTCTGTGTCCCCCTCCGTTCTTCTTCTGTGTCCCCCTCCGTTCTTCTTCTGTGTCCCCCTCCTTTCTTCCTCCGTGTCCCCCTCCTTTCTTCCTCCGTGTCCCCCTCCATTCTTCTTCTGTGTCCCCCTCCATTCTTCTTCTGTGTCCCCCTCCGTTCTTCCTCTGTGTCCCCCTCTGTTCTTCCTCCGTGTCCCCCTCCATTCTGCTGCTGTCCCCCTCCGTTCTTCCTTTGTGTCCCCCTCCGTTCTTCCTCTGTGTCCCCCTCCGTTCTTCCTCTGTGTCCCCCACCGTTCTTCCTCTGTGTCCCCCACCGTTCTTCCTCTGTGTCCCCCTCCGTTCTTCCTCTGTGTCCCCCTCCATTCTTCTTCTCTGTCCCCCTCCGTTCTTCCTCCGTGTCCCCCTCCGTTCTGCTGCTGTCCCCCTCCTTTCTTCCTCCGTGTCCCCCTCTGTTCTTCCTCCGTGTCCCCCTCTGTTCCTCCTCCGTGTCCCCCTCTGTTCTTCCTCCGTGTCCCCCTCTGTTCTTCCTCCGTGTCCCCCTCTGTTCTTCCTCCGTGTCCCCCTCCGTTCTGCTGCTGTCCCCCTCCATTCTTCCTCTGTGTCCCCCTCCGTTCTTCTTCTGTGTCCCCCTCCGTTCTTCTTCTGTGTCCCCCTCCGTTCTGAACTTGCCAGAGTAAGTGATGTACAAAGTACGCCGTTGTCACTAAGTGACTTAGTTAAGGCAGGTGCACATTGCATACCACCTGTCTAAACTGGTTACCACTGTTTGCTTTTTTTTCCCAAAAATTATCAAAAACCATCCTTTTTTGGGCGGCGCGGGGGGGGGGGGGATGTCCCTGAATGGCAGTTTGGAAATGTGGTCACCCTAGTGTAGACACTCCTGATATCGGACACTTCCTGTGTGTAGACACTCCTGATATCGGGACACTTCCTGTGTGTAGACACTCCTGATATCGGGACACTTCCTGTGTCCAGACACTCCTGATATCGGGACACTTCCTGTGTGTAGACACTCCTGATATCGGACACTTCCTGTGTGTAGACACTCCTGATATCGGACACTTCCTGTGTGTAGACACTCCTGATATCGGGACACTTCCTGTGTGTAGACACTCCTGATATCGGACACTTCCTGTGTGTAGACACTCCTGATATCGGGACACTTCCTGTGTGTAGACACTCCTGATATCGGGACACTTCCTGTGTGTAGACACTCCTGATATCGGGACACTTCCTGTGTGTAGACACTCCTGATATCGGTACATTCCTGTGTGTAGACACTCCTGATATCGGACACTTCCTGTGTGTAGACACTCCTGATATCGGTACATTCCTGTGTGTAGACACTCCTGATATCGGACACTTCCTGTGTGTAGACACTCCTGATATCGGGACACTTCCTGTGTGTAGACACTCCTGATATCGGACACTTCCTGTGTGTAGACACTCCTGATATCGGGACACTTCCTGTGTGTAGACACTCCTGATATCGGGACACTTCCTGTGTGTAGACACTCCTGATATCGGGACACTTCCTGTGTCCAGACACTCCTGATATCGGACACTTCCTGTGTGTAGACACTCCTGATATCGGACACTTCCTGTGTGTAGACACTCCTGATATCGGACACTTCCTGTGTGTAGACACTCCTGATATCGGGGCACTTCCTGTGTGTAGACACTCCTGATATCGGGGCACTTCCTGTGTGTAGACACTCCTGATATCGGACACTTCCTGTGTGTAGACACTCCTGATATCGGACACTTCCTGTTTGTAGACACTCCTGATATCGGGACACTTCCTGTGTGTAGACACTCCTGATATCGGACACTTCCTGTGTGTAGACACTCCTGATATCGGGACACTTCCTGTGTCCAGACACTCCTGATATCGGACACTTCCTGTGTGTAGACACTCCTGATATCGGACACTTCCTGTGTGTAGACACTCCTGATATCGGACACTTCCTGTGTGTAGACACTCCTTATATCGGGACACTTCCTGTGTCCAGACACTCCTGATATCGGGGCACTTCCTGTGTGTAGACACTCCTGATATCGGGGCACTTCCTGTGTGTAGACACTCCTGATATCGGACACTTCCTGTGTGTAGACACTCCTGATATCGGACACTTCCTGTTTGTAGACACTCCTGATATCGGGACACTTCCTGTGTGTAGACACTCCTGATATCGGACACTTCCTGTGTGTAGACACTCCTGATATCGGGACACTTCCTGTGTCCAGACACTCCTGATATCGGACACTTCCTGTGTGTAGACACTCCTGATATCGGACACTTCCTGTGTGTAGACACTCCTGATATCGGACACTTCCTGTGTGTAGACACTCCTGATATCGGACACTTCCTGTGTGTAGACACTCCTGATATCGGACACTTCCTGTGTGTAGACACTCCTGATATCGGGACACTTCCTGTGTCCAGACACTCCTGATATCGGGACACTTTCTGTGTCCAGACACTCCTGATATCGGGACACTTCCTGTGTGTAGACACTCCTGATATCGGGACACTTCCTGTGTGTAGACACTCCTGATATCGGGACACTTCCTGTGTGTAGACACTCCTGATATCGGGACACTTCCTGTGTGTAGACACTCCTGATATCGGGACACTTCCTGTGTGTAGACACTCCTGATATCGGGACACTTCCTGTGTGTAGACACTCCTGATATCGGGACACTTCCTGTGTGTAGACACTCCTGATATCGGGACACTTCCTGTGTGTAGACACTCCTGATATCGGGACACTTCCTGTGTGTAGACACTCCTGATATCGGTACATTCCTGTGTGTAGACACTCCTGATATCGGACACTTCCTGTGTGTAGACACTCCTGATATCGGTACATTCCTGTGTGTAGACACTCCTGATATCGGACACTTCCTGTGTGTAGACACTCCTGATATCGGGACACTTCCTGTGTGTAGACACTCCTGATATCGGACACTTCCTGTGTGTAGACACTCCTGATATCGGGACACTTCCTGTGTGTAGACACTCCTGATATCGGGACACTTCCTGTGTGTAGACACTCCTGATATCGGGACACTTCCTGTGTGTAGACACTCCTGATATCGGGACACTTCCTGTGTCCAGACACTCCTGATATCGGACACTTCCTGTGTGTAGACACTCCTGATATCGGACACTTCCTGTGTGTAGACACTCCTGATATCGGACACTTCCTGTGTGTAGACACTCCTGATATCGGGGCACTTCCTGTGTGTAGACACTCCTGATATCGGGGCACTTCCTGTGTGTAGACACTCCTGATATCGGACACTTCCTGTGTGTAGACACTCCTGATATCGGACACTTCCTGTTTGTAGACACTCCTGATATCGGACACTTCCTGTGTGTACACACTCCTGATATCGGACACTTCCTGTGTGTACACACTCCTGATATCGGACACTTCCTGTGTGTAGACACTCCTGATATCGGACACTTCCTGTGTGTAGACACTCCTGATATCGGACACTTCCTGTGTGTAGACACTCCTGATATCGGACACTTCCTGTGTGTACACACTCCTGATATCGGACACTTCCTGTGTGTACACACTCCTGATATCGGACACTTCCTGTGTGTAGACACTCCTGATATCGGACACTTCCTGTGTGTAGACACTCCTGATATCGGACACTTCCTGTGTGTAGACACTCCTGATATCGGGGCACTTCCTGTGTGTAGACACTCCTGATATCGGGGCACTTCCTGTGTGTAGACACTCCTGATATCGGACACTTCCTGTGTGTAGACACTCCTGATATCGGACACTTCCTGTTTGTAGACACTCCTGATATCGGGACACTTCCTGTGTGTAGACACTCCTGATATCGGACACTTCCTGTGTGTAGACACTCCTGATATCGGACACTTCCTGTGTGTAGACACTCCTGATATCGGACACTTCCTGTGTGTAGACACTCCTTATATCGGGACACTTCCTGTGTCCAGACACTCCTGATATCGGGGCACTTCCTGTGTGTAGACACTCCTGATATCGGGACACTTCCTGTGTGTAGACACTCCTGATATCGGACACTTCCTGTGTGTAGACACTCCTGATATCGGACACTTCCTGTTTGTAGACACTCCTGATATTGGGACACTTCCTGTGTGTAGACACTCCTGATATCGGACACTTCCTGTGTGTAGACACTCCTGATATCGGGACACTTCCTGTGTCCAGACACTCCTGATATCGGACACTTCCTGTGTGTAGACACTCCTGATATCGGACACTTCCTGTGTGTAGACACTCCTGATATCGGACACTTCCTGTGTGTAGACACTCCTGATATCGGACACTTCCTGTGTGTAGACACTCCTGATATCGGACACTTCCTGTGTGTAGACACTCCTGATATCGGGACACTTCCTGTGTGTAGACACTCCTGATATCGGACACTTCCTGTGTGTAGACACTCCTGATATCGGGACACTTCCTGTGTCCAGACACTCCTGATATCGGGACACTTCCTGTGTGTAGACACTCCTGATATCGGGACACTTCCTGTGTGTAGACACTCCTGATATCGGGACACTTCCTGTGTGTAGACACTCCTGATATCGGGACACTTCCTGTGTGTAGACACTCCTGATATCGGGACACTTCCTGTGTGTAGACACTCCTGATATCGGGACACTTCCTGTGTGTAGACACTCCTGATATCGGGACACTTCCTGTGTGTAGACACTCCTGATATCGGACACTTCCTGTGTGTAGACACTCCTGATATCGGGGACACTTCCTGTGTGTAGACACTCCTGATATCGGACACTTCCTGTGTGTAGACACTCCTGATATCGGGACACTTCCTGTGTCCAGACACTCCTGATATCGGACACTTCCTGTGTGTAGACACTCCTGATATCGGACACTTCCTGTGTCTAGGCACCTCTGATACCAAGCCAGGATACCGGTACCCCTCCACCCTCCACTGACCCCCATAGAAGTGACACACCCCTCCCCCATGTTCCCACATGACTGCCCACCAGTGTACAAAGCAAGGTCCATAAAGACATGGGGTGGGGGAACTTGACTGACCTGCACAGAGTCCTGACCTCACAGATGCTCTTCTGGAAGAATGTCCAACATTCCCATAGACACCCTCCTAAACCTTGTGGACGGCCTTCCCAGAAGAGGTGAAGCTGTTATAGCTGCAAAGGGCGGAGCCAACTCAATATTGAACCCTCCGGACTAAGACTGGGGGGTCATTAAAGGTCATGTGTGTGTAAAGGGGGGGGGACCAATACTTTTGGGATATAGTGTATGTTGTACAGTCACATTAGTCCCTGCCCCCAAGGAGCTTCCAATCTAAGGTCCCTAACTGCCATTTATACACATGATTGGGGCCAATCACCCCCCAGCATGTCCTTGGCATGTAGAAGGAGATCGGAGCCCCTGGAGGAGACCCCAATACACTACACAGGAGCCGCTACTAATTCTGTTATATTCTATTCATTATCAACATCATTTCATTTTGTTTATTGATTTTCAACTGAATTCAATAGGAGAGCCGCCATCATTGTCACCCATTACCAGGGAGAGGCGGGGTCAGGGGGTGGGGTCTGGGGGCGGGGTCTGGGGGCAGGGTTGGGGGGGGGTCTGGGGGTGGGGTCAGGGTGTGGGGTCCGGGGGTGGGGGCGGGGTCTGGGGGTGGGGTCTGGGGGCGGGGTCCAGGAGGAACTTATCACCTTCATAGAATCAGTAATAACCAATCAGGATGTTGTCTATGATGACAGAAGAGTTTCTGCAAACAGCCCCCCCCGATACCAGAGTGACATCACCACTCTCCAGATATAAGATATATTATACAGAGTGACATCACCGCCCTCCAGATATAAGATATATTATAGAGGAGTGACATCACCACTCTCCAGATATAAGATATATTATAGAGGAGTGACATCACCACTCTCCAGATATAAGATATATTATACAGAGTGACATCACTGCTCTCCAGATATAAGATATATTATACAGAGTGACATCACCACTCTCCAGATATAAGATATATTATACAGGAGTGACATCACCGCTCTCCAGATATAAGATATATTATACAGAGTGACATCACCACCTCTCCAGATATAAGATATATTATACAGGAGTGACATCACCGCTCTCCAGATATAAGATATATTATACAGGAGTGACATCACCGCTCTCCAGATATAAGATATATTATACAGGAGTGACATCACCGCTCTCCAGATATAAGATATATTATACAGAGTGACATCACCACTCTCCAGATATAAGATATATTATACAGGAGTGACATCACCGCTCTCCAGATATAAGAGATATTATACAGAGTGACATCACCGCTCTCCAGATATAAGATATATTATACAGGAGTGACATCACCGCTCTCCAGATATAAGATATATTATAGAGGAGTGACATCACTGCTCTCCAGATATAAGATATATTATACAGAGTGACATCACCACTCTCCAGATATAAGATATATTATACAGAGTGACATCACCGCCCTCCAGATATAAGATATATTATAGAGGAGTGACATCACCACTCTCCAGATATAAGATATATTATAGAGGAGTGACATCACTGCTCTCCAGATATAAGATATATTATACAGAGTGACATCACCGCTCTCCAGATATAAGATATATTATACAGAGTGACATCACTACTCTCCAGATATAAGATATATTATAGAGGAGTGACATCACCACTCTCCAGATATAAGATATATTATACAGAGTGACATCACTGCTCTCCAGATATAAGATATATTATACAGAGTGACATCACCGCTCTCCAGATATAAGATATATTATACAGAGTGACATCACCGCTCTCCAGATATAAGATATATTATACAGAGTGACATCACCACTCTCCAGATATAAGATATATTATACAGGAGTGACATCACCGCTCTCCAGATATAAGATATATTATAGAGGAGTGACATCACCACTCTCCAGATATAAGATATATTATAGAGGAGTGACATCACCACTCTCCAGATATAAGATATATTATACAGAGTGACATCACTGCTCTCCAGATATAAGATATATTATACAGAGTGACATCACCGCTCTCCAGATATAAGATATATTATACAGAGTGACATCACTGCTCTCCAGATATAAGATATATTATAGAGGAGTGACATCACCACTCTCCAGATATAAGATATATTATAGAGGAGTGACATCACCACTCTCCAGATATAAGATATATTATACAGAGTGACATCACTGCTCTCCAGATATAAGATATATTATACAGAGTGACATCACCGCTCTCCAGATATAAGATATATTATACAGGAGTGACATCACCGCTCTCCAGATATAAGATATATTATACAGGAGTGACATCACCGCTCTCCAGATATAAGATATATTATACAGGAGTGACATCACCGCTCTCCAGATATAAGATATATTATACAGAGTGACATCACCGCTCTCCAGATATAAGATATATTATACAGAGTGACATCACCACTCTCCAGATATAAGATATATTATAGAGGAGTGACATCACCGCTCTCCAGATATAAGAGATATTATACAGAGTGACATCACCGCTCTCCAGATATAAGATATATTATACAGGAGTGACATCACCGCTCTCCAGATATAAGATATATTATACAGGAGTGACATCACCGCTCTCCAGATATAAGATATATTATACAGAGTGACATCACCGCCCTCCAGATATAAGATATATTATAGAGGAGTGACATCACCACTCTCCAGATATAAGATATATTATAGAGGAGTGACATCACCACTCTCCAGATATAAGATATATTATACAGAGTGACATCACTGCTCTCCAGATATAAGATATATTATACAGAGTGACATCACCGCTCTCCAGATATAAGATATATTATACAGAGTGACATCACTACTCTCCAGATATAAGATATATTATAGAGGAGTGACATCACCACTCTCCAGATATAAGATATATTATACAGGAGTGACATCACCGCTCTCCAGATATAAGAGATATTATACAGAGTGACATCACCGCTCTCCAGATATAAGATATATTATACAGGAGTGACATCACCGCTCTCCAGATATAAGATATATTATACAGGAGTGACATCACCACTCTCCAGATATAAGATATATTATACAGAATGACATCACCACTCTCCAGATATAAGATATATTATACAGAATGACATCACCACTCTCCAGATATAAGATATATTATACAGAGTGACATCACCACTCTCCAGATATAAGATATATTATACAGGAGTGACATCACCGCTCTCCAGATATAAGATATATTATACAGAATGACATCACCACTCTCCAGATATAAGATATATTATACAGAGTGACATCACCACTCTCCAGATATAAGATATATTATACAGAATGACATCACCGCTCTCCAGATATAAGATATATTATACAGAGTGACATCACCACTCTCCAGATATAAGATATATTATACAGAATGACATCACCACTCTCCAGATATAAGATATATTATACAGGAGTGACATCACCACTCTCCAGATATAAGATATATTATACAGGAGTGACATCACCACTCTCCAGATATAAGATATATTATACAGAGTGACATCACTGCTCTCCAGATATAAGATATATTATACAGAGTGACATCACCGCTCTCCAGATATAAGATATATTATACAGGAGTGACATCACCACTCTCCAGATATAAGATATATTATACAGAGTGACATCACCACTCTCCAGATATAAGATATATTATACAGGGTGACATCACTACTCTCCAGATATAAGATATAATATACAGAGTGACATCACTGCTCTCCAGATATAAGATATATTATACAGGGTGACATCACTACTCTCCAGATATAAGATATAATATACAGAGTGACATCACCGCTCTCCAGATATAAGATATATTATACAGAGTGACATCACCGCTCTCCAGATATAAGATATATTATACAGGAGTGACATCACCGCTCTCCAGATATAAGATATATTATAGAGGAGTGACATCACCACTCTCCAGATATAAGATATATTATACAGAGTGACATCACCGCTCTCCAGATATAAGATATATTATACAGGAGTGACATCACCGCTCTCCAGATATAAGATATATTATACAGGAGTGACATCACCACTCTCCAGATATAAGATATATTATACAGAGTGACATCACCGCTCTCCAGATATAAGATATATTATACAGGAGTGACATCACCGCTCTCCAGATATAAGATATATTATACAGAGTGACATCACCGCTCTCCAGATATAACATATAATATACAGAATGACATCACCACTCTCTAGATATAAGATATATTATACAGAGTGACATCACCGCTCTCCAGATATAAGATATATTATACAGAGTGACATCACCACTCTCCAGATATAAGATATATTATACAGAGTGACATCACCACTCTCCAGATATAAGATATATTATACAGAGTGACATCACCACTCTCCAGATATAAGATATATTATACAGGAGTGACATCACCGCTCTCCAGATATAAGATATAATATACAGAGTGACATCACCGCTCTCCAGATATAAGATATATTATACAGAGTGACATCACCACTCTCCAGATATAAGATATATTATACAGGAGTGACATCACCACTCTCCAGATATAAGATATATTATACAGAGTGACATCACCACTCTCCAGATATAAGATATAATATACAGAGTGACATCACCGCTCTCCAGATATAAGATATAATATACAGAGTGACATCACCGCTCTCCAGATATAAGATATAATATACAGAGTGACATCACCGCTCTCCAGATATAAGATATATTATACAGAGTGACATCACCGCTCTCCAGATATAAGATATATTATACAGAGTGACATCACCACTCTCCAGATATAAGATATAATATACAGAGTGACATCACCGCTCTCCAGATATAAGATATATTATACAGAGTGACATCACCACTCTCCAGATATAAGATATAATATACAGAGTGACATCACCGCTCTCCAGATATAAGATATAATATACAGAGTGACATCACCGCTCTCCAGATATAAGATATAATATACAGAGTGACATCACCGCTCTCCAGATATAAGATATATTATACAGAGTGACATCACCGCTCTCCAGATATAAGATATATTATACAGAGTGACATCACCGCCCTCCAGATATAAGATATATTATACAGAGTGACATCACCGCTCTCCAGATATAAGATATATTATACAGAGTGACATCACCACTCTCCAGATATAAGATATATTATACAGAGTGACATCACCGCTCTCCAGATATAAGATATATTATACAGAGTGACATCACCGCTCTCCAGATATAAGATATATTATACAGGAGTGACATCACCACTCTCCAGATATAAGATATATTATACAGAATGACATCACCACTCTCCAGATATAAGATATATTATACAGAATGACATCACCGCTCTCCAGATATAAGATATATTATACAGAGTGACATCACCGCTCTCCAGATATAAGATATATTATACAGGAGTGACATCACCGCTCTCCAGATATAAGATATATTATACAGGAGTGACATCACCGCTCTCCAGATATAAGATATATTATACAGGAGTGACATCACCACTCTCCAGATATAAGATATATTATACAGAATGACATCACCGCTCTCCAGATATAAGATATATTATACAGAGTGACATCACCACTCTCCAGATATAAGATATATTATACAGAATGACATCACCACTCTCTAGATATAAGATATATTATACAGAGTGACATCACCGCTCTCCAGATATAAGATATATTATACAGAGTGACATCACCACTCTCCAGATATAAGATATATTATACAGAGTGACATCACCACTCTCCAGATATAAGATATATTATACAGAGTGACATCACCACTCTCCAGATATAAGATATATTATACAGGAGTGACATCACCGCTCTCCAGATATAAGATATAATATACAGAGTGACATCACCGCTCTCCAGATATAAGATATATTATACAGAGTGACATCACCACTCTCCAGATATAAGATATATTATACAGGAGTGACATCACCACTCTCCAGATATAAGATATATTATACAGAGTGACATCACCACTCTCCAGATATAAGATATAATATACAGAGTGACATCACCGCTCTCCAGATATAAGATATAATATACAGAGTGACATCACCGCTCTCCAGATATAAGATATAATATACAGAGTGACATCACCGCTCTCCAGATATAAGATATATTATACAGAGTGACATCACCGCTCTCCAGATATAAGATATATTATACAGAGTGACATCACCACTCTCCAGATATAAGATATAATATACAGAGTGACATCACCGCTCTCCAGATATAAGATATATTATACAGAGTGACATCACCACTCTCCAGATATAAGATATAATATACAGAGTGACATCACCGCTCTCCAGATATAAGATATAATATACAGAGTGACATCACCGCTCTCCAGATATAAGATATAATATACAGAGTGACATCACCGCTCTCCAGATATAAGATATATTATACAGAGTGACATCACCGCTCTCCAGATATAAGATATATTATACAGAGTGACATCACCGCCCTCCAGATATAAGATATATTATACAGAGTGACATCACCGCTCTCCAGATATAAGATATATTATACAGAGTGACATCACCACTCTCCAGATATAAGATATATTATACAGAGTGACATCACCGCTCTCCAGATATAAGATATATTATACAGGAGTGACATCACCGCTCTCCAGATATAAGATATATTATACAGGAGTGACATCACCACTCTCCAGATATAAGATATATTATACAGAATGACATCACCACTCTCCAGATATAAGATATATTATACAGAATGACATCACCGCTCTCCAGATATAAGATATATTATACAGAGTGACATCACCGCTCTCCAGATATAAGATATATTATACAGGAGTGACATCACCGCTCTCCAGATATAAGATATATTATACAGGAGTGACATCACCGCTCTCCAGATATAAGATATATTATACAGGAGTGACATCACCACTCTCCAGATATAAGATATATTATACAGAATGACATCACCGCTCTCCAGATATAAGATATATTATACAGAGTGACATCACCACTCTCCAGATATAAGATATATTATACAGAATGACATCACCACTCTCCAGATATAAGATATATTATACAGAATGACATCACCGCTCTCCAGATATAAGATATATTATACAGAGTGACATCACCGCTCTCCAGATATAAGATATATTATACAGGAGTGACATCACCGCTCTCCAGATATAAGATATATTATACAGGAGTGACATCACCGCTCTCCAGATATAAGATATATTATACAGGAGTGACATCACCGCTCTCCAGATATAAGATATAATATACAGAATGACATCACCGCTCTCCAGATATAAGATATATTATACAGAATGACATCACCACTCTCCAGATATAAGATATATTATAGAGGAGTGACATCACCGCTCTCCAGATATAAGATATATTATACAGGAGTGACATCACTGCTCTCCAGATATAAGATATATTATACAGGAGTGACATCACCGCTCTCCAGATATAAGATATAATATACAGAGTGACATCACCGCTCTCCAGATATAAGATATAATATACAGAGTGACATCACCGCTCTCCAGATATAAGATATATTATACAGAGTGACATCACCACTCTCCAGATATAAGATATATTATACAGAGTGACATCACCACTCTCCAGATATAAGATATATTATACAGGAGTGACATCACCGCTCTCCAGATATAAGATATATTATACAGGAGTGACATCACCGCTCTCCAGATATAAGATATATTATACAGAGTGACATCACCACTCTCCAGATATAAGATATATTATACAGAGTGACATCACCACTCTCCAGATATAAGATATATTATACAGGAGTGACATCACCGCTCTCCAGATATAAGATATATTATACAGAGTGACATCACCGCTCTCCAGATATAAGATATATTATACAGAGTGACATCACCGCTCTCCAGATATAAGATATATTATACAGAGTGACATCACCGCTCTCCAGATATAAGATATATTATACAGAGTGACATCACCACTCTCCAGATATAAGATATATTATACAGGAGTGACATCACCACTCTCCAGATATAAGATATATTATACAGAGTGACATCACCGCTCTCCAGATATAAGATATATTATACAGAGTGACATCACCGCTCTCCAGATATAAGATATATTATACAGGAGTGACATCACCGCTCTCCAGATATAAGATATATTATACAGAGTGACATCACCACTCTCCAGATATAAGATATATTATACAGGGTGACATCACTACTCTCCAGATATAAGATATAATATACAGAGTGACATCACTGCTCTCCAGATATAAGATATATTATACAGGGTGACATCACTACTCTCCAGATATAAGATATAATATACAGAGTGACATCACTACTCTCCAGATATAAGATATAATATACAGAGTGACATCACCACTCTCCAGATATAAGATATATTATACAGGGTGACATCACCGCTCTCCAGATATAAGATATATTATACAGAGTGACATCACCGCTCTCCAGATATAAGATATATTATACAGAGTGACATCACCGCTCTCCAGATATAAGATATATTATACAGAGTGACATCACCGCTCTCCAGATATAAGATATATTATACAGAGTGACATCACCGCTCTCCAGATATAAGATATATTATACAGAGTGACATCACCACTCTCCAGATATAAGATATATTATAGAGGAGTGACATCACCACTCTCCAGATATAAGATATATTATACAGAGTGACATCACCGCTCTCCAGATATAAGATATATTATACAGGAGTGACATCACCACTCTCCAGATATAAGATATATTATACAGAATGACATCACCGCTCTCCAGATATAAGATATATTATAGAGGAGTGACATCACCGCTCTCCAGATATAAGATATATTATACAGGAGTGACATCACCGCTCTCCAGATATAAGATATATTATACAGAGTGACATCACCGCTCTCCAGATATAAGATATATTATACAGGAGTGACATCACCGCTCTCCAGATATAAGCATATAATATACAGAGTGACATCACCGCTCTCCAGATATAAGATATATTATACAGAGTGACATCACCGCTCTCCAGATATAAGATATATTATACAGAGTGACATCACCACTCTCCAGATATAAGATATATTATACAGAGTGACATCACCGCTCTCCAGATATAACATATAATATACAGAATGACATCACCACTCTCTAGATATAAGATATATTATACAGAGTGACATCACCACTCTCCAGATATAAGATATATTATACAGGAGTGACATCACCGCTCTCCAGATATAAGATATATTATACAGAGTGACATCACCACTCTCCAGATATAAGATATATTATACAGAGTGACATCACCACTCTCCAGATATAAGATATATTATACAGAGTGACATCACCACTCTCCAGATATAAGATATATTATACAGGAGTGACATCACCGCTCTCCAGATATAAGATATAATATACAGAGTGACATCACCGCTCTCCAGATATAAGATATATTATACAGAGTGACATCACCGCTCTCCAGATATAAGATATATTATACAGGAGTGACATCACCGCTCTCCAGATATAAGATATAATATACAGAGTGACATCACCGCTCTCCAGATATAAGATATATTATACAGAGTGACATCACTACTCTCCAGATATAAGATATATTATACAGAGTGACATCACCGCTCTCCAGATATAAGATATATTATACAGGAGTGACATCACCGCTCTCCAGATATAAGATATAATATACAGAGTGACATCACCGCTCTCCAGATATAAGATATATTATACAGAGTGACATCACCACTCTCCAGATATAAGATATATTATACAGAGTGACATCACCACTCTCCAGATATAAGATATATTATACAGAGTGACATCACCACTCTCCAGATATAAGATATAATATACAGAGTGACATCACCGCTCTCCAGATATAAGATATATTATACAGAGTGACATCACTACTCTCCAGATATAAGATATATTATACAGAGTGACATCACCGCTCTCCAGATATAAGATATAATATACAGAGTGACATCACCGCTCTCCAGATATAAGATATATTATACAGAGTGACATCACCACTCTCCAGATATAAGATATAATATACAGAGTGACATCACCGCTCTCCAGATATAAGATATAATATACAGAGTGACATCACCGCTCTCCAGATATAAGATATAATATACAGAGTGACATCACCGCTCTCCAGATATAAGATATATTATACAGAGTGACATCACCGCTCTCCAGATATAAGATATATTATACAGAGTGACATCACCCGCTCTCCAGATATAAGATATATTATACAGAGTGACATCACCGCTCTCCAGATATAAGATATATTATACAGAGTGACATCACCGCTCTCCAGATATAAGATATATTATACAGAGTGACATCACCACTCTCCAGATATAAGATATAATATACAGAGTGACATCACCACTCTCCAGATATAAGATATATTATACAGGAGTGACATCACCGCTCTCCAGATATAAGATATATTATACAGGAGTGACATCACCACTCTCCAGATATAAGATATATTATACAGAGTGACATCACCGCTCTCCAGATATAAGATATATTATACAGAATGACATCACCACTCTCCAGATATAAGATATATTATACAGGAGTGACATCACTGCTCTCCAGATATAAGATATATTATACAGGAGTGACATCACCACTCTCCAGATATAAGATATATTATACAGAGTGACATCACCGCTCTCCAGATATAAGATATATTATACAGAGTGACATCACCACTCTCCAGATATAAGATATATTATACAGGAGTGACATCACCGCTCTCCAGATATAAGATATATTATACAGAGTGACATCACCACTCTCCAGATATAAGATATATTATACAGAGTGACATCACCACTCTCCAGATATAAGATATATTATACAGGAGTGACATCACCGCTCTCCAGATATAAGATATATTATACAGAGTGACATCACCGCTCTCCAGATATAAGATATATTATAGAGGAGTGACATCACCACTCTCCAGATATAAGATATATTATACAGAGTGACATCACCGCTCTCCAGATATAAGATATATTATACAGGAGTGACATCACCGCTCTCCAGATATAAGATATATTATACAGAGTGACATCACCGCTCTCCAGATATAAGATATATTATACAGAGTGACATCACCGCTCTCCAGATATAAGATATATTATAGAGGAGTGACATCACCACTCTCCAGATATAAGATATATTATACAGAGTGACATCACCACTCTCCAGATATAAGATATATTATAGAGGAGTGACATCACCGCTCTCCAGATATAAGATATATTATACAGGAGTGACATCACCGCTCTCCAGATATAAGATATATTATACAGAGTGACATCACCACTCTCCAGATATAAGATATATTATACAGAGTGACATCACCGCTCTCCAGATATAAGATATATTATACAGGAGTGACATCACCACTCTCCAGATATAAGATATATTATACAGAGTGACATCACCACTCTCCAGATATAAGATATATTATACAGGAGTGACATCACCGCTCTCCAGATATAAGATATATTATACAGGAGTGACATCACCGCTCTCCAGATATAAGATATATTATACAGAGTGACATCACCACTCTCCAGATATAAGATATATTATACAGAGTGACATCACCGCTCTCCAGATATAAGATATATTATACAGGAGTGACATCACCACTCTCCAGATATAAGATATATTATACAGAGTGACATCACCACTCTCCAGATATAAGATATATTATACAGGAGTGACATCACCGCTCTCCAGATATAAGATATATTATACAGGAGTGACATCACCGCTCTCCAGATATAAGATATATTATACAGAGTGACATCACCACTCTCCAGATATAAGATATATTATACAGGAGTGACATCACCGCTCTCCAGATATAAGATATATTATACAGGAGTGACATCACCACTCTCCAGATATAAGATATATTATACAGGAGTGACATCACCGCTCTCCAGATATAAGATATATTATACAGGAGTGACATCACCGCTCTCCAGATATAAGATATATTATACAGAGTGACATCACCGCTCTCCAGATATAAGATATATTATACAGGAGTGACATCACCGCTCTCCAGATATAAGATATATTATACAGAGTGACATCACCGCTCTCCAGATATAAGATATATTATACAGGAGTGACATCACCGCTCTCCAGATATAAGATATATTATACAGAATGACATCACCACTCTCCAGATATAAGATATATTATACAGAATGACATCACCACTCTCCAGATATAAGATATATTATACAGAATGACATCACCACTCTCCAGATATAAGATATATTATACAGGAGTGACATCACCACTCTCCAGATATAAGATATATTATACAGAGTGACATCACCGCTCTCCAGATATAAGATATATTATACAGAGTGACATCACCACTCTCCAGATATAAGATATATTATACAGGAGTGACATCACCGCTCTCCAGATATAAGATATATTATACAGGAGTGACATCACCACTCTCCAGATATAAGATATATTATACAGAGTGACATCACCACTCTCCAGATATAAGATATATTATACAGGAGTGACATCACCGCTCTCCAGATATAAGATATATTATACAGGAGTGACATCACCGCTCTCCAGATATAAGATATATTATACAGAGTGACATCACCACTCTCCAGATATAAGATATATTATACAGAGTGACATCACCGCTCTCCAGATATAAGATATATTATACAGGAGTGACATCACCACTCTCCAGATATAAGATATATTATACAGAGTGACATCACCACTCTCCAGATATAAGATATATTATACAGGAGTGACATCACCGCTCTCCAGATATAAGATATATTATACAGGAGTGACATCACCGCTCTCCAGATATAAGATATATTATACAGGAGTGACATCACCGCTCTCCAGATATAAGATATATTATACAGAGTGACATCACCGCTCTCCAGATATAAGATATATTATACAGGAGTGACATCACCACTCTCCAGATATAAGATATATTATACAGAATGACATCACCGCTCTCCAGATATAAGATATATTATACAGAATGACATCACCACTCTCCAGATATAAGATATATTATACAGGAGTGACATCACCACTCTCCAGATATAAGATATATTATACAGGAGTGACATCACCGCTCTCCAGATATAAGATATATTATACAGAGTGACATCACCACTCTCCAGATATAAGATATATTATACAGAATGACATCACCACTCTCCAGATATAAGATATAATATACAGAGTGACATCACCGCTCTCCAGATATAAGATATATTATACAGGAGTGACATCACCACTCTCCAGATATAAGATATATTATACAGGAGTGACATCACCGCTCTCCAGATATAAGATATATTATACAGGAGTGACATCACCGCTCTCCAGATATAAGATATATTATACAGGAGTGACATCACCGCTCTCCAGATATAAGATATATTATACAGAGTGACATCACCACTCTCCAGATATAAGATATATTATACAGAGTGACATCACCACTCTCCAGATATAAGATATATTATACAGGAGTGACATCACCGCTCTCCAGATATAAGATATATTATACAGGAGTGACATCACCACTCTCCAGATATAAGATATATTATACAGAGTGACATCACCGCTCTCCAGATATAAGATATATTATACAGGAGTGACATCACCGCTCTCCAGATATAAGATATATTATACAGAGTGACATCACCACTCTCCAGATATAAGATATATTATACAGGAGTGACATCACCGCTCTCCAGATATAAGATATATTATACAGGAGTGACATCACCGCTCTCCAGATATAAGATATATTATACAGGAGTGACATCACCACTCTCCAGATATAAGATATATTATACAGGAGTGACATCACCGCTCTCCAGATATAAGATATATTATACAGGAGTGACATCACCGCTCTCCAGATATAAGATATATTATACAGAGTGACATCACCACTCTCCAGATATAAGATATATTATACAGAATGACATCACCACTCTCCAGATATAAGATATATTATACAGAGTGACATCACCGCTCTCCAGATATAAGATATATTATACAGGAGTGACATCACCACTCTCCAGATATAAGATATATTATACAGGAGTGACATCACCGCTCTCCAGATATAAGATATATTATACAGGAGTGACATCACCGCTCTCCAGATATAAGATATATTATACAGGAGTGACATCACCACTCTCCAGATATAAGATATATTATACAGAGTGACATCACCACTCTCCAGATATAAGATATATTATACAGAGTGACATCACCACTCTCCAGATATAAGATATATTATACAGGAGTGACATCACCACTCTCCAGATATAAGATATATTATACAGAGTGACATCACCACTCTCCAGATATAAGATATATTATACAGGAGTGACATCACCGCTCTCCAGATATAAGATATATTATACAGGAGTGACATCACCGCTCTCCAGATATAAGATATATTATACAGAGTGACATCACCACTCTCCAGATATAAGATATATTATACAGAGTGACATCACCACTCTCCAGATATAAGATATATTATACAGGAGTGACATCACCGCTCTCCAGATATAAGATATATTATACAGGAGTGACATCACCACTCTCCAGATATAAGATATATTATACAGAGTGACATCACCGCTCTCCAGATATAAGATATATTATACAGGAGTGACATCACCGCTCTCCAGATATAAGATATATTATACAGAGTGACATCACCACTCTCCAGATATAAGATATATTATACAGAGTGACATCACCACTCTCCAGATATAAGATATATTATACAGGAGTGACATCACCGCTCTCCAGATATAAGATATATTATAGAGGAGTGACATCACCACTCTCCAGATATAAGATATATTATACAGAGTGACATCACCGCTCTCCAGATATAAGATATATTATACAGGAGTGACATCACCGCTCTCCAGATATAAGATATATTATACAGAGTGACATCACCACTCTCCAGATATAAGATATATTATACAGGAGTGACATCACCGCTCTCCAGATATAAGATATATTATACAGAGTGACATCACCGCTCTCCAGATATAAGATATATTATACCGGAGTGACATCACCACTCTCCAGATATAAGATATATTATACAGAGTGACATCACCGCTCTCCAGATATAAGATATATTATACAGGAGTGACATCACCACTCTCCAGATATAAGATATATTATACAGGAGTGACATCACCGCTCTCCAGATATAAGATATATTATACAGAGTGACATCACCGCTCTCCAGATATAAGATATATTATAGCAGGAGTGACATCACCACTCTCCAGATATAAGATATATTATACAGAGTGACATCACCGCTCTCCAGATATAAGATATATTATACAGAGTGACATCACCGCTCTCCAGATATAAGATATAATATACAGAATGACATCACCGCTCTCCAGATATAAGATATATTATACAGAGTGACATCACCGCTCTCCAGATATAAGATATATTATACAGGAGTGACATCACCGCTCTCCAGATATAAGATATATTATACAGAGTGACATCACC
>JBBDGP010004925.1:0-52221 GCA_037952835.1 Lithobates septentrionalis
CCCCATCACAAGAGACAACCTGCTCTCTCTCTCCTCCCATCACAAGAGACAACCTGCTCTCTCTCCATCACAAGAGACAACCTGCTCTCTCTCTCTTCTCTCTCTCTCCCATCACAAGAGACAACCTGCTCTCTCTCTCTCCATCACCCATCACAAGAGACAACCTGCTCTCTCTCTCTCTCCCATCACAAGAGACAACCTGCTCTCTCTCCATCACAAGAGACAACCTCTCTCTCTCTCCATCACAAGAGACAACCTGCTCTCTCTCTCTCTCTCCATCACAAGAGACAACCTGCTCTCTCTCTCCCCATCACAAGAGACAACCTGCTCTCTCCCATCACAAGAGACAACCTGCTCTCTCCCCATCACAAGAGACAACCTGCTCTCTCTCTCTCTCTCCCATCACAAGAGACAACCTGCTCTCTCCTCTCTCTCACCATCACAAGAGACACCTGCTCTCTCTCTCCCCCATCACAAGAGACAACCTGCTCTCTCCCATCACAAGAGACAACCTGCTCTCTCCCATCACAAGAGACAACCCTGCTCTCTCTCTCTCTCTCCATCACAAGAGACAACCTGCTCTCTCTCTCTCTCCATCACAAGAGACAACCTGCTCTCTCTCTCCATCACAAGAGACAACCTGCTCTCTCTCTCTCTCTCCCATCACAAGAGACAACCTGCTCTCTCTCTCCCCCATCACAAGAGACAACCTGCTCTCTCTCTCCCCCATCACAAGAGACAACCTGCTCTCTCTCTCTCCCCATCACAAGAGACACCTGCTCTCTCTCTCTCTCCATCACAAGAGACAACCTGCTCTCTCTCTCTCTCCCATCACAAGAGACAACCTGCTCTCTCTCTCTCTCCCATCACAAGAGACAACCTGCTCTCTCTCTCTCTCTCCCATCACAAGAGACAACCTGCTCTCTCTCTCTCTCCATCACAAGAGACAACCTGCTCTCTCTCTCTCTCCCATCACAAGAGACAACCTGCTCTCTCTCTCTCCATCACAAGAGACAACCTGCTCTCTCTCTCTCTCCATCACAAGAGACAACCTGCTCTCTCTCTCTCTCCCATCACAAGAGACAACCTGCTCTCTCTCTCTCTCCATCACAAGAGACAACCTGCTCTCTCTCTCTATCACAAGAGACAACCTGCTCTCTCCCATCACAAGAGACAACCTGTCTCTCTTCCATCACAAGAGACAACCTGCTCTCTCTCTCTCTCCCATCACAAGAGACAACCTGCTCTCTCTCTCTCTCCCATCACAAGAGACAACCTGCTCTCTCTCTCTCTCCCATCACAAGAGACAACCTGCTCTCTCTCTCTCCCATCACAAGAGACAACCTGCTCTCTCTCCATCACAAGAGACAACCTGCTCTCTCTCTCTCTCTCTCTCTCCATCACAAGAGACAACCTGCTCTCTCTCTCTCTCCCCATCACAAGAGACAACCTGCTCTCTCTCTCTCCCCATCACAAGAGACAACCTGCTCTCTCTCTCTCCCATCACAAGAGACAACCTGCTCTCTCTCTCTCCCATCACAAGAGACAACCTGCTCTCTCTCTCTCTCCCATCACAAGAGACAACCTGCTCTCTCTCTCTCTCCCATCACAAGAGACAACCTGCTCTCTCTCTCTCTCTCCCATCACAAGAGACAACCTGCTCTCTCTCTCTCCCATCACAAGAGACAACCTGCTCTCTCTCTCTCTCCATCACAAGAGACAACCTGCTCTCTCTCTCTCCCATCACAAGAGACAACCTGCTCTCTCTCTATCACAAGAGACAACCTGCTCTCTCTCTATCACAAGAGACAACCTGCTCTCTCCCATCACAAGAGACAACCTGCTCTCTTCCATCACAAGAGACAACCTGCCTTCTCTCTCTCCCATCACAAGAGACAACCTGCTCTCTCTCTTCTCCCATCACAAGAGACAACCTGCTCTCTCTCTCTCTCCCATCACAAGAGACAACCTGCTCTCTCTCTCTCTCCATCACAAGAGACAACCTGCTCTCTCTCTCTCTCCCATCACAAGAGACAACCTGCTCTCTCTCTCTCTCTCCCATCACAAGAGACAACCTGCTCTCTCTCTCTCCCATCACAAGAGACAACCTGCTCTCTCTCTCTCCCATCACAAGAGACAACCTGCCCTCTCTCTATCTCTCTCCCCATCACAAGAGACAACCTGCTCTCTCTCTCCCATCACAAGAGACAACCTGCTCTCTCTCTCTCTCTCCCATCACAAGAGACAACCTGCTCTCTCTCTCTCTCTCCCATCACAAGAGACAACCTGCTCTCTCTCTCTCTCTCCCATCACAAGAGACAACCTGCTCTCTCTCTCTCTCCATCACAAGAGACAACCTGCTCTCTCTCTCCCATCACAAGAGACAACCTGCTCTCTCTCTCCCATCACAAGAGACAACCTGCTCTCTCTCTCTCTCTCTCTCTCCCATCACAAGAGACAACCTGCTCTCTCTCTCCCATCACAAGAGACAACCTGCTCTCTCTCTCCCATCACAAGAGACAACCTGCTCTCTCTCCCATCACAAGAGACAACCTGCTCTCTCTCTCTCTCTCCCATCACAAGAGACAACCTGCTCTCTCTCTCTCTCTCTCCCATCACAAGAGACAACCTGCTCTCTCTCTCTCTCTCCCATCACAAGAGACAACCTGCTCTCTCTCTCTCTCTCTCTCTCCATCACAAGAGACAACCTGCTCTCTCTCTCCATCACAAGAGACAACCTGCTCTCTCTCTCTCTCCATCACAAGAGACAACCTGCTCTCTCTCCATCACAAGAGACAACCTGCTCTCTCTCTCTCTCCATCACAAGAGACAACCTGCTCTCTCTCTCTCTCCCATCACAAGAGACAACCTGCTCTCTCTCTCTCCCATCACAAGAGACAACCTGCCTCTCTCTCTCTCCATCACAAGAGACAACCTGCTCTCTCTCTCTCTCCATCACAAGAGACAACCTGCTCTCTCTCTCCCCCATCACAAGAGACAACCTGCTCTCTCTCTCCCCATCACAAGAGACAACCTGCTCTCTCTCTCCCCCATCACAAGAGACAACCTGCTCTCTCTCCCCCATCACAAGAGACACCTGCTCTCTCTCTCCATCACAAGAGACAACCTGCTCTCTCTCTCTCTCTCTCCATCACAAGAGACAACCTGCTCTCTCTCTCTCTCTCCATCACAAGAGACAACCTGCCTCTCTCTCCATCACAAGAGACAACCTGCTCTCTCTCCATCACAAGAGACAACCTGCTCTCTCTCTCCCCCATCACAAGAGACAACCTGCTCTCTCTCTCCCCATCACAAGAGACAACCTGCTCTCTCTCTCCCCATCACAAGAGACAACCTGCTCTCTCTCTCCCCCATCACAAGAGACAACCTGCTCTCTCTCTCCCCCATCACAAGAGACAACCTGCTCTCTCTCTCCCCCATCACAAGAGACAACCTGCTCTCTCTCTCTCCCCATCACAAGAGACAACCTGCTCTCTCTCTCCCCCATCACAAGAGACAACCTGCTCTCTCTCTCCCCCATCACAAGAGACAACCTGCTCTCTCTCTCCCCCATCACAAGAGACAACCTGCTCTCTCTCTCCCCCATCACAAGAGACAACCTGCTCTCTCTCTCCCCCATCACAAGAGACAACCTGCTCTCTCTCTCCCCCATCACAAGAGACAACCTGCTCTCTCTCTCTCCCATCACAAGAGACAACCTGCTCTCTCTCTCTCCCATCACAAGAGACAACCTGCTCTCTCTCTCTCCCATCACAAGAGACAACCTGCTCGCTCTCTCTCTCCCATCACAAGAGACAACCTGCTCTCTCTCTCTCCCATCACAAGAGACAACCTGCTCTCTCTCTCTCTCCATCACAAGAGACAACCTGCTCTCTCTCTCTCCATCACAAGAGACAACCTGCTCTCTCTCTCTCCCATCACAAGAGACAACCTGCTCTCTCTCTCTCCATCACAAGAGACAACCTGCTCTCTCTCTCTCTCTCCCATCACAAGAGACAACCTGCTCTCTCCCATCACAAGAGACAACCTGCTCTCTCCCATCACAAGAGACAACCTGCTCTCTCCCATCACAAGAGACAACCTGCTCTCTCCCATCACAAGAGACAACCTGCTCTCTCTCCCATCACAAGAGACAACCTGCTCTCTCTCTCTCTCCCATCACAAGAAACAACCTGCTCTCTCTCCCATCACAAGAGACAACCTGCTCTCTCTCTCTCCCATCACAAGAAACAACCTGCTCTCTCTCCCATCACAAGAGACAACCTGCTCTCTCTCCCATCACAAGAGACAACCTGCTCTCTCTCTCCCCCATCACAAGAGACAACCTGCTCTCTCTCTCCCCCATCACAAGAGACAACCTGCTCTCTCTCTCCCCCATCACAAGAGACAACCTGCTCTCTCTCTCCCATCACAAGAGACAACCTGCTCTCTCTCTCTCCCATCACAAGAGACAACCTGCTCTCTCTCTCTCTCCATCACAATAGACAACCTGCTCTCTCTCTCTCTCCCATCACAAGAGACAACCTGCTCTCTCTCTCTCCCATCACAAGAGACAACCTGCTCTCTCTCTCTCTCTCCCATCACAAGAGACAACCTGCTCTCTCTCTCCCATCACAAGAGACAACCTGCTCTCTCTCTCTCTCTCTCTCCCATCACAAGAGACAACCTGCTCTCTCTCTCTCTCTCTCCCATCACAAGAGACAACCTGCTCTCGCTCTCCCATCACAAGAGACAACCTGCTCTCTTTCTCTCCCATCACAAGAGACAACCTGCTCTCTCTCTCTCTCCATCACAAGAGACAACCTGCTCTCTCTCTCTCTCTCTCTCTCTCCCATCACAAGAGACAACCTGCTCTCTCTCCCATCACAAGAGACAACCTGCTCTCTCTCCCATCACAAGAGACAACCTGCGCTCTCTCTCTCTCTCTCCCATCACAAGAGACAACCTGCTCTCTCTCTCTCTCTCTCCCATCACAAGAGACAACCTGCTCTCTCTCTCTCTCCCATCACAAGAGACAACCTGCTCTCTCTCTCTCTCTCTCTCTCTCTCTCTCTCTCTCTCCCATCACAAGAGACAACCTGCTCTCTCTCTCTCCCATCACAAGAGACAACCTGCTCTCTCTCTCTCTCTCTCTCCCATCACAAGAGACAACCTGCTCTCTCTCTCTCTCTCTCCCATCACAAGAGACAACCTGCTCTCTCTCTCCCATCACAAGAGACAACCTGCTCTCTCTCTCTCTCCCATCACAAGAGACAACCTGCTCTCTCTCTCTCCCATCACAAGAGACAACCTGCTCTCTCTCTCTCTCCATCACAAGAGACAACCTGCTCTCTCTCTCTCTCCATCACAAGAGACAACCTGCTCTCTCTCTCTCCATCACAAGAGACAACCTGCTCTCTCTCTCTCTCCATCACAAGAGACAACCTGCTCTCTCTCTCTCTCTCCATCACAAGAGACAACCTGCTCTCTCTCTCTCTCTCTCCATCACAAGAGACAACCTGCTCTCTCTCTCTCTCCATCACAAGAGACAACCTGCTCTCTCTCTCTCTCCATCACAAGAGACAACCTGCTCTCTCTCTCTCTCCATCACAAGAGACAACCTGCTCTCTCTCTCTCTCCATCACAAGAGACAACCTGCTCTCTCTCTCTCCCATCACAAGAGACAACCTGCTCTCTCTCTCTCCCATCACAAGAGACAACCTGCTCTCTCTCTCTCCCATCACAAGAGACAACCTGCTCTCTCTCTCTCCCATCACAAGAGACAACCTGCTCTCTCTCTCTCCCATCACAAGAGACAACCTGCTCTCTCTCTCTCCCATCACAAGAGACAACCTGCTCTCTCTCTCTCCCATCACAAGAGACAACCTGCTCTCTCTCTCTCTCTCCCATCACAAGAGACAACCTGCTCTCTCTCTCTCTCTCTCTCCCATCACAAGAGACAACCTGCTCTCTCTCTCTCCCATCACAAGAGACAACCTGCTCTCTCTCTCTCTCTCTCTCCCATCACAAGAGACAACCTGCTCTCTCTCTCTCTCTCTCCCATCACAAGAGACAACCTGCTCTCTCTCTCTCTCTCTCCCATCACAAGAGACAACCTGCTCTCTCTCTCTCTCTCTCCCATCACAAGAGACAACCTGCTCTCTCTCTCTCTCCCATCACAAGAGACAACCTGCTCTCTCTCTCTCTCTCTCTCCCATCACAAGAGACAACCTGCTCTCTCTCTCTCCCATCACAAGAGACAACCTGCTCTCTTTCTCTCCCATCACAAGAGACAACCTGCTCTCTTTCTCTCCCATCACAAGAGACAACCTGCTCTCTCTCTCTCCCATCACAAGAGACAACCTGCTCTCTCTCTCTCCCATCACAAGAGACAACCTGCTCTCTCTCTCTCCCATCACAAGAGACAACCTGCTCTCTCTCTCTCCCATCACAAGAGACAACCTGCTCTCTCTCTCTCCCATCACAAGAGACAACCTGCTCTCTCTCTCTCTCTCTCTCTCTCTCCCATCACAAGAGACAACCTGCTCTCTCTCTCTCTCTCTCTCTCCCATCACAAGAGACAACCTGCTCTCTCTCTCTCTCTCTCTTCTCCCCCATCACAAGAGACAACCTTCTCTCTCTCTCTCTCTCTCTCCCATCACAAGAGACAACCTGCTCTCTCTCTCTCTCTCTCCCATCACAAGAGACAACCTGCTCTCTCTCTCTCTCTCTCTCTCTCCCATCACAAGAGACAACCTGCTCTCTCTCTCTCTCTCTCTCTCTCTCTCTCTCTCTCCCATCACAAGAGACAACCTGCTCTCTCTCTCTCTCTCTCTCTCTCTCTCTCTCTCTCTCCCATCACAAGAGACAACCTGCTCTCTCTCCCAGTCTTGTGTCCCTTCTCTGTCTGTCTCTTCATCCTTCTAGTTGGGTGTTGTGTGATCTCCCTGAGTCCTCCCTGTGTGTGGGGGGATTGGTGGTGTTCATTGAGGGACACAGGAATTCAGAGACTGTTGGGTTATGCTGCCACCATCAGGAGGGTTTGACATACAAATTTATTGTTGTTATTGCTGGGAGGATGTCTGCCATTCATCCAAGTGTTCACCAAGGCGCTGGGCCTGTACTAGGCTTGCTGCGCTCCTATTGGGTGATATCTGGATGACCTTCTGCCTGAGGAAGCAGAGTGTGTAGGTTCTGGCTGACGGTGCATCTCCAACAGTCCCGACCTTGCCGAGGTTCGGCTGGGCCTTGAACCTCCAGATCTCCTCTCATTGCTTGAAATGCCCAAGTCAAATATGTAACTAGAACCTTCAGGGCCCCCGGTGCAAGAAACCATGAAGGGTCCCCAACTGGGCCCTTCTCACTCATCCTGAGGGCCCTTTACTTCCATCGTGGGACCCTTTATTATGGTCCTGCAGCGGGCCACCTTCCTGCTGTCTTGGGGTCCCCCCCCACGGTGGCAAAACTCCACAGTCCAGTCTCAAGTGAGACCTTTGTGACCCCAGTAGTTCCGCCATTGTTATCAGTCGTTTTGTTTTGTTCGTTTCATTTTTTTACCATTTTATTTTATTTTTTAAAACTTTTACATATTTTTTTTAGGACCCCGCCCTAAGGGGGCTTTGGGGAAATATTAGGGGTCCAAACAGACCTCTGATGTCTTACTTTTGAGACCGAGAAAGGGACTGAGGACAGAGATGAATCAGTCCCTTTCTCTGTAACCTCAGCTGCACAGAATGAATGAACTGGAAGAGCTCTGTACAGAGGCTTCCCATTCATAAACTGAAGCATAGGAAACCGTTTACTATGTCTCAGCTATAAATGAATAAAAACAATCGGTACCGATCACTGACTCTATTCATTAAGACAAGGAAGAGGCCAGTGAATGACACATTTAGCAGCCCCTTCCCCGCTCTCTGTCCTGAGGGGGAGGGGGAAATCCTGGCAATGCTGTGAGGAGGGGGGCCCGGGACAGCAGAACAGCGATAGGGAGGCGGCAGAAGCGACATGCGGAGAAACCAATGCCCTCCATTTCCCTCCTGCAGCCGCTAAATGTCTGCATGGAGGGAGAGGAGGAGAAGCGGGCATACAGCGGCTGCATGGAGGAAGAGGAGGAGAAGCGGGCATTCAGCGGCTGCATGGAGGGAGAGTAGGAGAAGCGGGCATTCAGCGGCTGTATGGGGAGAGAGAGAGGAGGAGAAGCGGGCATTCAGCGGCTGTATGGAGGGAGAGGAGGAGAAGCGGGCATTCAGCGGCTGTATGGAGGGAGAGGAGGAGAAGCGGGCATTCAGCGGCTGTATGGAGGGAGAGGAGGAGAAGCAGGCATTCAGCGGCTGTATGGAGGGAGAGGAGGAGAAGCGGGCATTCAGCGGCTGCATGGAGGGAGAGGAGGAGAAGCGGGCATTCAGCGGCTGTATGGAGGGAGAGGAGGAGAAGCGGGCATTCAGCGGCTGCATGGAGGGAGAGGAGGAGAAGCGGGCATTCAGCGGCTGCATGGAGGGAGAGGAGGAGAAGCGGGCATTCAGCGGCTGCATGGAGGGAGAGGAGGAGAAGGGGGCATTCAGCGGCTGTATGGAGGGAGAGGAGGAGAAGCGGGCATTCAGCGGCTGTATGGAGGGAGAGGAGGAGAAGCGGGCATTCAGCGGCTGTATGGAGAGAGAGGAGGAGAAGCGGGCATTCAGCGGCTGTATGGAGGGAGAGGAGGAAAAGCGGGCATTCAGCGGGTGCATGGAGGGAGAGGAGGAGAAGCGGGCATTCAGCGGCTGTATGGAGAGAGAGAGGAGGAGAAGCGGGCATTCAGCAGCTGTATGGAGGGAGAGGAGGAAAAGCGGGCATTCAGCGGCTGTATGGAGGGAGAGGAGAAGCGGGCATTCAGCGGCTGTATGGAGGGAGAGGAGGAAAAGCGTGCATTCAGCGGCTGCATGGAGGGAGAGGAGGAGAAGCGGGCGTTCAGCGGCTGCATGGAGGGAGAGGAGGAGAAGCGGGCATTCAGCGGCTGTATGGAGGGAGAGGAGAAGCAGGCATTCAGCGTCTGTATGGAGGGAGTGGAGGAGAAGCAGGCATTCAGCGGCTGCATGGAGGGAGAGGAGGAGAAGCGGGCATTCAGCGGCTGCATGGAGGGAGAGGAGGAGAAGCGGGCATTCAGCGGCTGCATGGAGGGATTGGTCCCTCTACATCCCCCCGCCGCCATCCTATCCAGGTGTACAGGACAAGATTCTCAGAGGCATTAAAAACACATCATGATGAGGTGGTAGGTGCTTACAGAGCCAGTGTAAATGAGTCCATTGGGGGGCCCGGGGCCCACCTCTGTGTAAATGATCATGCTCTTGGTACGGCTTTGCATCAGACCTAAGGCATGCTGACAGAAGAAGTATTCCAGTGTCCAAATCCTCCTGAAGGTGGCAGCATAACCCAAGTCTCTGAATCCCCGTGTCCCTCAAGGAACGGATTATATGGTAAGTTTTGTGTTTCCCGTTCTCTGGTCTCATTCTGGGCTTTCTTCTCATCCAGGTACAGAGGTGACGCTGTCCTCCCCCGGCGCTCTCGGCACAGACAGTCTGCAGTCGCTGACCTCGGATGGGGCCACGTTGGCGGTCCAGCAGGTGATGTTGGGAGGACAGAGCGATGACGAGTCCCT
This sequence comes from Lithobates septentrionalis, assembly GCA_037952835.1. Lineage (NCBI taxonomy): Eukaryota > Metazoa > Chordata > Amphibia > Anura > Ranidae > Lithobates > Lithobates septentrionalis. The sequence goes on from JBBDGP010004925.1 coordinate 9,635, forward strand.
AGACTCAGACCAGGAGGACACGGACACGGGACTCAGTGCGGGGGAACTTAGGGGTCTGGTGCTGAGTGGAGGAGGACTGCAATGAGAGGGACGGACCTGCACCTCGTCTCACACACTTTGTATTGTCAGTGCCAAACACACATTGTGTTGACAAAATGACGCACTGGCCACGTGCCGCCCAGTCGTTTTATTTTAATCAGCGACGTAATATTTGCACCTTAAAAAAAACTGTCGCTTCCAAGAATTTCACTGCCGAGTGAGCCTTGTCCCCCAGTGCCAAAACACCCCCATTTACCACCTGGATCCCGGCCCACTGGAGGGTCACCTGACCAGTAAGACCCCCACCCACCACCTGGATCCCGGCCCGCTGGAGGGTCATCTGACCAGTAAGACCCCCACCCACCACCTGGATCCCGGCCCGCTGGAAGGTCATCTGACCAGTAAGACCACCACCTGGATCCTGGCCCGCTGGAGGGTCACCTGACTAGTAAGACCACCACCTGGATCCTGGCTCACTGGATGGTCACCTGACAAAGTAAGGCCCCACCCACCATTTGGATCCCATTAGAAGAGTCCATCAAGGGATGGGGGTGTCCTCTCCTGAACTCTGACCCCACTCACTACCTGGATTCCAGTTTGCTGGATGGCCACCCAACTAGAAGAGTCCATGGGGGGAAGGGGGCGGCTCACTCCCGATCTCTGACCCCAGTCACCACCTGGATTCCAGCCAAGTGGAAGGTCACCCGACCAGAAGATGGGGGGGGGAAGGGGATGGTTCACTCCTGATCTCTGACCCCAGTCACCACCCGGATTCCAGCCCATTGGATGGTCACCCAACCAGAGGAGTCCATGGGGGGGAAGGGGATGGCTTAATCCTGATCTCTGACCCCAGTCACCACCTGCAATCCAGCCAATTGGATGGTCACCCAACCAGAAGAGTCCATGGGGGCAAGGGGATGGCTCACTCCTGATCTTTGACCCCAGTCACCACCTGGATTCCAACCCATTGGAAGGTCACCCAACCAGAAGAGTCCATGGGGGGGAGGGGACGGCTCACTTCTGAACTTTGTTAATGAACTTGTTGCGCCGGTGTGCGCAGGCCTCCGTGTGTTGAGTGTAATGTGAAGAGGCCTCTCCATAGAACACTCGGGTACTTACATTTCACACAACATGGACACTCCGCGTGTAAGGTTTGTATGGACTGTGGCTTCCTCCTACGTACGTTCCCTGCACCGGGAAATAAAACAAAATGTTGATTTTACTCCTCAGATAGAACTGTATTTTTGTAGAGTTGTGAAAAATAAAGCAGAAAACTCTCTAAATATTGATGTCATCTCATCAGATGCTTCAGCATCCTGATTGGCCGCTCTCTGGGCTGCCCATGTGGGGGGCGCTCCGATCCTGTAGGGCAGCAGTCATAGCGAGAGGTAGACTTACCTCTGAAAGGAGACCTGTCGCTCTTCAGGTATGCCAGGATGGAAGAACGGGGTCTAAGCACACAATTCAGATGTAGGGATCTCTTCCCCGTCTCCAGGCCTGGAGTGAGGCGGAGTGCAGGAAAAAAAAGGAGGGCGGAGCTCTTTTGTATATTTTCTTTTCTTTATTTATTACAGTCTGAGATAAAAATCAGCGACTGTCTATGTACTGCCCTTTATCACCACCCCTTATAGCAGCGTGACGCTACATCTCCAGCCTGATCTACTGCTGTGCTGTGAATAGCAGGAGAGATCAGACTACACACACCTGGCAGAAGGTCCTGAAAGAGGGAAAGCCTCAGAGATGGGAGGGCCGGGATTGGTCAATCTGCACATTCAGTGTTATGGATGTTTTGTAACCCTTTTTATAGTGAATGTTTTATACAGATTATAAATAAAATTTATATAAAAAATTGCCCAAATTCCTAATTGAACGTTCAGATTAAATCAGTTAAATTCATTCCGGGGCATCAGAAAAGGTGTGTGAAGTCTTATAGAAAGCAGCCACAGTCTCAATGGAAAAGCCTGTCCCCGGCCAGCATTGCTCTCTGTGTGGAAGCAGTGGTCTCTCTGCAGAGGTCTGACTACTAAAGTAAGAGCTAATGCTGTCCAATCAGCTGGAAGCATGAGCGTTGCTGATTATAGGGTTATAGGAGGATTCCCTTCACTGCACTTCACCAGCCCAGAGAAGAAGCACAATCTCTTGGCCTGGCCAATCCCGAGGCGGCGTTAGCGAGCACAACACCTCTTCCTATTGATGATAGAAAATTAAGCTTCTGTTCCTCATATTCCTGGACTACACGAAGTACGACAATATTGTGCTAACATTTCATCACTGGTTTTATGTCTGATTATATTTTTTATTGCTTGTAGAAGTTCTCCCATCATGCCGCACAGGACGTCTATGAACTCTACATAGGCAGATCTCAGCTCCTTATGGGTGGCACTCAGCTAATTGTGGGTGGTGCTCAGCTCCTTATGGGTGGCACTCAGCTAATTGTGGGTGGTGCTCAGCTCCTTATGGGTTGCACTCAGCCATTCGTCATCAGCTCCTTAGGGATGGCAGCTACTCATGGGTGGTGCTCACCTCCTCACAGGTGGTGATCAGCTCCTTATTGATGGCACTCAGCTACGTGGCACTTAGCTGCTCGTGGGTGGTGCTCACCTCCTCATAGGTGGTGCTCAGCTCCTTATGGATGGTTCTCAGCTACGTGGCACTCGGCTACTCATGGGTGGTGCTCACCTCCTCACAGTTGGTGATCAGCTCCTTAGGGATGGCAGCTACTCATGGGTGGTGCCCACCTCCTCACAGGTGGTGATCAGCTCCTTATTGATGGCACTCAGCTACGTGGCACTCGGCTACTCATGGGTGGTGCTCACCTCCTCACAGTTGGTGATCAGCTCCTTATGGGTTGCACTCAGCTACTCATGGGTGGAGCCCACCTCCTCACGGGTGCCAACAGTGGTGTTTTTCCAATTTACAGACTTCCTGGTGAGATGAACTGCTGTTTCCTGTCACAGTGCCCTTACCTGGTGTTGGGAAAACATGCACTGCTGGCAGATGTTGGCGCTAGTAAATCCGGTAATCAGTCTCAGCTTTTCTACAATCACCAAACAATGTTTATTCCATGAAGGAAGCAGCTTATGTCCACTTTCAGTTTAGAGGAATATTTTTGGTTTTCTGTTTTGGCAATAAAGGTTCTTTTTGTTCTTTTGTGTTCAGACTCGTTTCTCTCATAGTAGAAGATATCGAAGGAACTTCCTCTTTTATGGTATTGCTGTAATCTGTCAGTTACGATGGTTTGGCATCTACTGAACCATCCTGTTGGACTGCCATTGTGGTTCTCATCCCATGGACCTCCATTCCTGAACTCCACTGCCCCCCCCACCCCCCACAAACACTACAAGGAGTCTGGAGCATAGAGGGGCTTCCATGTCTGTCCAGCCTGGCCGGTCTTCTTAAGGTCTGCTCACCCAAGAACCATCTTATTCAATGTCCACCATTCAACTCAATATTTCAGTATTTGTGTAGACATCTAATGTCCATCTGATCCTCTATACCAGGGGTCTCCAAACTCTTTAAACAAAGGGCCAGTTTACTATCTTTCAGACTTTAAGGGGGCCAGACTGTGACCAGTGAGAGTAGAAAATGCCCCGCCATTGGTATCAGTGGGAGGAATAGTGCCCCATCATTGGTGTCAGTGGGAGGAATAGTGCCCCATCATTGGTGTCAGTGGGAGGAATAGTGTCCCATCATTGGTATCAGTGGGAGGAATAGTGTCCCATCATTGGTGTCAGTGGGAGGAATAGTGCCCCATCATTGGTGTCAGTGGGAGGAATAGTGTCCCATCATTGGTGTCAGTAGGAGGAATAGTGCCCCATCATTGGTGTCAGTGGGAGGAATAGTGTCCCATCATTGGTGTCAGTGGGAGGAATAGTGTCCCATCATTGGTGTCAGTGGGAGGAATAGTGCCCCATCATTGGTGTCAGTGGGAGGAATAGTGCCCCATCATTGGTGTCAGTGGGAGGAATAGTGTCCCATCATTGGTATCAGTGGGAGGAATAGTGCCCCATCATTGGTGTCAGTGGGAGGAATAGTGTCCCATCGGTATCAGTGGGAGGAATAGTGCCCCATCATTGGTGTCAGTGGGAGGAATAGTGTCCCATCATTGGTGTCAGTGGGAGGAATAGTGCCCCATCATTGGTGTCAGTGGGAGGAATAGTGTCCCATCGGTATCAGTGGGAGGAATAGTGCCCCATCATTGGTGTCAGTGGGAGGAATAGTGCCCCATCATTGGTGTCAGTGGGAGGAATAGTGTCCCATCATTGGTGTCAGTAGGAGGAATAGTGCCCCATCATTGGTGTCAGTGGGAGGAATAGTGTCCCATCAGTGGGAGGAATAGTGTCCCATCATTGGTGTCAGTGGGAGGAATAGTGCCCCATCATTGGTGTCAGTGGGAGGAATAGTGTCCCATCAGTGGGAGGAATAGTGCCCCATCATTGGTGTCAGTGGGAGGAATAGTGCCCCACCCATCATTGGAGCACAGGTGTGTCAGGAGGAGGCTGTCTGTCTGGAGCTGCTGCAGATCCGTGTGAGAGGGGACTGGTGAGGAAATCTATCCCAGCTCTCCTGGCCCCTTTCTGGGGAAGCCATGGAGGCCAGCAGGGCCTCTCCTGCTGGAGGCTCCCAGCCATCTCCTGGGCCATCAGGTGACATGCCTTCCTCTGTACAAACCATGGCTTGTGATCTTTCTGCCCCTGGTAAGGATGAAGGCTCAGAGGCAATTCAGGAGCGAGTGGTGGCCGGGATTAAAGCCCTGAATAGAGAAAGAGACAAGCTCTATAAACTGAGAGCGGAGCTGAAGCGCCTGAGAAGGCAGCGTGAGGGCTTACATAGCCAGAGACGTGGGTCCATGGATCCGGAGATCCAACTGGCCAAGGTCCGGGTGGAACATCAGGAGACCATTGTGTCCATCATGGAAGGAAGAGATGGGCCATTTAAGGAAAAGTTTTACAATGATAAAAGGTTTGCGAGGATGACAAAGATGGAGGTGGAGGAGGAGACCCCCAGTTCTGACCCCCTGCCCCCTCAGGTAGAGGTAAGCAGCCCCATGCCTTCCCAGGACTCAGGAGGCATGCTCAGGGCCATCCAGGTAATGGAGTCTCCTGTGCGGGGGGATCAGCTGGCGTTTGGTGATGAGAACATAACTGATAATGTGCCTGATAATGTCAAGCCCCAAGCAGGGGATGAATCTGTTTTTGTGTCATCTAACACCATGAGCAATGTTGAAAGTGTGCCCAGTGACAATCAAGTTTCTAATGCTATGTGTAGCAATGTTGAACCTGCTAATGCTGCAGCGCAGCAAGAGCTGCATTTAAAAAATGACATTTCTGAAAAGGAACTACCGGTGTCAGCAGAGCCTATTAACTCTCCTTTGGCTGAGTCTAAAGATGTTTGCCCCACAGCTGCTGGAGACTCTACAGTGCAGCATCAGGAGACAGCTGGTATTGCAGCAACTGTGACTATTCCTGATGGGAAATTGAACGTGTGTGTGTCTGACAGCAATTGTACAAGTGTGATGGACAATCGTCCCAGCTCAGTCCAAGCAAATAATAGTAATGAACAGACTACTGTGACTTCAGTGTGGGGCCTTGGCCCTGATAAACCCACGTTTGCTCAGGTGGTACGCTCTGCTCCTGGTGGCTCCGCCCCCAAGCGGGGTTTCCCCCTGCAGCCTACCACTTTGGGCACCCCAGGATCTGGTCTTGGGTCTCTGGCTTCTGCTGGGGGTCCGAGAAGAAATGTGGTAATTCTCAAATGGGAAGGTGGTGCGATCCCTCCAGCACGGCGTGCAGTGGTGGATTTGATTTTGGAGATGGGTTTTGGGGCAAATGACCTGTATGCTCTAATACATGTTGCTGGGACACGGGATTATACCATTAGTTTCACCAGGCCAGAGGGTCTTGACCTGTTCTGGGAGCGATATGAGGCTCGGTGCAGGTCAAGACCTGAATGGGAAGGTCTGGCCCCAGTTGCGGTTTCGCAAAGGTCAACGGTGAAAAAGATCACCATCATACTCACCAATGAGAGTGTTCCTGCCCGGGACCTAGAGGTCTGGTTAAGGAACTATGGTGAGGTTTTGACTAAGCCCAGCAAAATCCTTGATGAACGTAACATCTGGACTGGGGGTTGGTCGGTTACAGTCAGGTTGGCCAGGGATGGGAATGTTGTCCGTCACCTGCCCTCCTCAGCTTTTATAGGGAGGGATAGGATGACTATTTTCTACCCTGGTCAGCCGAAGCTGTGTCACCGCTGTGGAGAAAAGGGGCATTTGAGCTCTTCCTGTTCAGCCTTGATATGTTCAGTGTGTCGGGGTCAGGGTCATATGGCCAAGGACTGCACCGAGATGATCAGGTGCAACCTGTGCCTGCGCCTTGGCCACCCCTACAGCAGATGTCCTGAAGCCTGGCACAATATGGAGAAGGAGGTAATTGATGACATGTCAAGGCTGGACGGGATGGAGGGTGATGCCCCTGGTGTACCATCCTCCTCTGCGGTGACTGACTCCCCTGGTCCTGCTCAGGGTCCCTCCCCAGTTCCTGTGGCCACCCCTCCTGTGTCTGTAAGTATTCCTTCTGTATCTGTCTCTGTGTCCCCCCAGCCTACTGTACCCTCTCCTCATGTGTCAGAACCTTCCAAGTCTGTGCCCCCCGAGTCAGTTACCCCCCAGGAGTCTACCCCTCCTAAGACAGATTCAAAGGGAGCAACCCCCCCACCAGGAGTGGTAGTGGGTATTAAAAAGGTCGCTTCTGCCTCTCTAAAGGAGTCTTCTGTAAAGACTTCAAAGAAAAAAACAGGAGATAAGGGCATCTCTGAAGCTGACCTGCAGTACCTGGAGGAGAGAAGGAAGGTTGGGAAGCGGAAGAAGCAGGTGGTGAGGACGGAACAGGCTCCAGTGCCTGTCTCCAACCGTTATAGGTCCTCTAAGTGGGAGATTTCCTCATCTGGAGCTTCTTCGGAGCGAAGTTCTGATTCTGAGATGGAGTTTGAGGCGGCCTCAAGAAAGAGAGAGGCTTCTGGTGATGAGCAGCAGAGGGGAGCTAAGAAGCAATCCACCCAATAACCCAAATGGCGGTTCCCCCTCCGTTAAAAGTGGTGACAATAAATGTCGCCAGCATTAAGTCAGTAAGAGCTCGTTCTATGGCCTTCTTTTTGTTCAGCCAATTAGATGCTGAAATTTTATTTTTGCAAGAGACTAGGCTCACCTCCTTGGCAGATATTCATATGGCCAAGAGAGAGTGGAGGTATGGTCCATCTTACTGGTCTCTTGCGGCCGAGCCTTACGGCGGTGTGGCGGTGTTGTTTAAAACCGGCATGGTAACTATCCGGCGGGTTATTGAGGTGGAGATTGGGAGATGTATGGTCTTAGACGTCCTTGTGGGAGGGCAGGACCTGCGCCTAATTAATGTCTATGGGCCGCACACAAAGTGGGACAGGAAATGCCTTTTTACAAAAATCAAGCCATTTCTTTTTACATCCCGGCAAGTGGTCTTTGGAGGTGACTTTAATACAGTAACTAGGCCCAAGGACAGGAAGGACTTCAAGGACAGGCTGGGATATGATAGCGTTTTTTTAAATAGTATGGTTAGGGATGCTGGTCTTGTGGATGTGCACATTAAGCACCTCCCGGATGACACTGGGTTCACCTTTCATCGAGGTAATAGTCAGAGTAGAATAGATAGGTTTTTTTTGAAGGAGACCTCTGCTTTCTCACCCCCAGTGGTGCAGGCAGTGGAGTTCTCTGATCACTGTATGCTATCTGTGGTCCTGAATGCTTCAGACGCCCCTCAGAGGGGTAAGGGCATCTGGAGATTGAATTCGACTCTACTCAAGGAAGAACATGTTAGACAATCCTTTGAGGAATTCTTTCAGGCACAGGTGACCATCCTGGACTTTTGTAGCAGCAAGGCTGAGTGGTGGGAGCTGACCAAAAAGAGGATCGCTGGATTCTTCAGGGGCCTAGCCAATAGAAAGCAGTTTAATAAATACATGACCTACCAACGTTTACGGAGGAAGCTGGATATTCTTGTCTCGAGAGGTGGAGATCCTGGGGAAATCTCCGAAGTGAAACTCCTTCTCAGGAAGTGTCAATATGACCGGCATGCCTCTTTGGTTCTGGAGAGGGACTATGGGAAGTACCACTCGCCTGACCCTTACCAGAACTGCAAACAAGGTGTAGCTGTTAAAACGGTCGTTGGCCTTAAAGACAGTACAGGTTCCTTGACAAAGTCCAGGTCAGGGATTCTGGAGGTCGTGAGGTCCTTTTATGCTGACCTTCTTGGGAGGAAAGAGCTTGACCGTGACAAGATGGAAGGCTTTTTGGACTCTACTCCAGGTCTAAATGATGAAGATGTCCCATTGATGAATTTGACAGAGGAGATCACAGTTGAAGAGGTGATGAGGGCAATTGAACAACTTGCCATCAAAAAGTCACCTGGACCGGATGGCTTGACGGCTGAGTTTTACAAAGCCTTTAAGTCTATTCTGGCCCCACATTTGGTAGAGGTTTTTAACAGTTGCCTTGCTGAGGGGGTACTTCCCCCTTCCATGAGGCACTCGGCTGTGATTCTTCTTTCAAAGGGTAAAGATCCTTCGATGATTGAGAATTGGCGCCCCATCAGCCTTCTTAATGTCGATAGAAAGATACTGGCAAAGATATTTTTCTGGCGCCTATCGTCAGTAGCAGAGTCTTTGCTTTCTCGCCATCAGCACTGTTCGGTCCAGGGTAGGTGCACCTTCACAGCGGTTTTAGCTGTCCGGGAGGCCTTGGAGCGGTGCAGGGCTGCAGGCTGGGGAAAGTATTTGCTGACATTGGATCAGGCAAAGGCTTTTGATCGTGTCAACCATGAGTACCTGTGGTTGCTCCTTAGTAAGTACGGTCTGCCGGGTGGTTTTGTCGATTGGTTAAAAGTCTTGTATAAGGGGGCAGAAAGCTTTCCTCTTGTTAATGGTTGGGTTGGGCAGTCCTTTGAGGTTGGCTCCGGGGTGCGCCAGGGTTGTCCCCTGAGTCCCCTGCTCTATGTGTTTGCAATCGACCCTTTCATCAGGAGGCTAGAGAGCAGCATGTTGTGTGGGGTACCAGTGGGTCTCCCGGGTGAGCCGCCTTTGAGGGTTGTTGCCTATGCGGACGATGTGTCAGTGATTGTCACCGGGGCGGATGAAGCAGAGGAGGTGGTCTCTCTGACATCACGGTATTCTGAAGCATCAGGCTCCAAGATCAATCAGGAAAAGAGTGAAGTCTTCTGGATGGGAAAGGAAGGTGAGGGTTTTGATTTCCCGGACACCTTTCCAGTGCCCCAGGAAAGAATTAAGATTCTAGGCATTGAATTTGGACCCGGCGATTATGGCCTCAAAAACTGGGAAGGCAGACTGGAAATTGCCAATACTAAGGTGGTCAGCTGGAAGAAATGGAAGTTATCTATGAGGGAAAGGGTTGATCTGATTAAGACTTACCTGATTCCGATCTTTTTGTATGTCAGCTTTGTCTGCATCTTGCCAGTGTCTCTCTATGCTAGGGTCAGTAGTGTGTTCTTCCAGATGTTGTGGGGGAACAGACTGAACCCCATCAAGAGGAATGTCACCTATCTATCCAGGAGGGAGGGTGGCTTAGGTATGGTCAACCCAGTTCTTTTCTTTTCACTGCTTTTTCTCAAGTTTAATATTGGTAATATGCTTGCAGTGGAACCTCCTGGATGGGCAGGCATTTTTAGATCTTGGTTTAGGCCTTTTCTGCGACTTTGGGAAGAAGGTGGCCAAGTGAAGAATCTCAGGGGTCATCGTGGTCAGCTACCAGCCTATGTCGCTCCGTGCCTGAAGTTATTACGGCAGTGGCGATTGTCGGCTGAAGATCTCAGATCGGTTCCGAGGAAAGTCCTTATGAGTCGAGTCTTGAGTGAAGTCTTTCATGACCCACTAGCCTTAAGGGATTGCCCAGGCCCAGTTTTGAGGGCAGGGTTAAGACTTATTAATTTGGACAGAGTACCTCCTAAATTCAGGGATCTGGCCTGGATGTGCTTCCATGGGAGGCTCTATGTTAGGGGCAATTTGAAATTCCGCAGTGGGGTGGATCGTAGCTGTCCTCGGGAGGAATGTGCAGGTGAGGAGGAGACTATGGACCATTTTCTGCTTCATTGCCCTTTTAACATAGAGGTGTACAAACAGGTGGGGCGGGCCCTTGGTGTTCCTTTCCTCTCCGGGCTGGGTTATGCTGAGTGGGTGTATGGAGCATTCAATACTGGTGGGGTTTTTTGTTTAGATACACTTTTTCTAGTTAGCCTAGTAGTCCGTTATTTCACTTGGAACGCACGGTGTCAGGTCTGCATTCGGCGTAAAATCCTTCCTGTTCAGGTGGTGGTGTATGACATTCTGCATGAGGTGGAGAAGATTCGGGTACTTGAGAGAGACAAGCGGAGTCAGGGGGCTTGGTTGAAGGCGTGGAGGGGTTTCAAGCCTCCCTGACTGCCAGGAGTCTCTTTCCCGGGTGTGGCTGTCTGTCTCTTATCACCCTAGATTATTATTTTTTTGGATTAATTTTTGATAAATGGCTGCGTACATAGGTGATGGGTTGTGCCTCTTAGGCCTTCTCTGCTGCTTTATGTAAATAGTTTTGGTAACGGATTATGTATATATTGTATATATTCTGAACATGGATGTGTATTCCTTGGATTTCTGTTGAAGTTTTGTACTATGGTTTTGTTTTTTACTTTTGTATAAAATTGGTTGCTTGATTCTTTTAATAAAAGATCAATAGTGTCCCATCATTGGTATCAGTGGGAGGAATAGTGCCCCATCATTGGTGTCAGTGGGAGGAATAGTGTCCCATCATTGGTGTCAGTGGGAGGAATAGTGCCCCATCATTGGTGTCAGTGGGAGGAATAGTGCCCCATCATTGGTGTCAGTGGGAGGAATAGTGTCCCATCATTGGTATCAGTGGGAGGAATAGTGTCCCATCATTGGTGTCAGTGGGAGGAGTAGTGCCCCATCATTGGTGTCAGTGGGAGGAATAGTGTCCCATCAGTATCAGTGGGAGGAATAGTGCCCCATCATTGGTGTCAGTGGGAGGAATAGTGCCCCATCATTGGTGTCAGTGGGAGGGATAGTGCCCCATCAGTGGGAAGAATAGTGCCCCATCATTGGTATCAGTGGGAGGAATAGTGCCCCATCATTGGTATCAGTAGGAGGAATAGTGCCCCATCATTGGTGTCAGTGGGAGGAATAGTGCCCCACCCATCATTGGAGCACAGGTGTGTCGGGAGGAGGCTGTCTGTCTGGAGCTGCTGCAGATCCGTGTGAGAGGGGACTGGTGAGGAAATCTATCCCAGCTCTCCTGGCCCCTTTCTGGGGAAGCCATGGAGGCCAGCAGGGCCTCTCCTGCTGGAAGCTCTCAGCCATCTCCTGGGCCATCAGGTGACATGCCTTCCTCTGTACAAACCATGGCTTGTGATCTTTCTGCCCCTGGTAAGGATGAAGGCTCAGAGGCAATTCAGGAGCGAGTGGTGGCCGGGATTAAAGCCCTGAATAGAGAAAGAGACAAGCTCTATAAACTGAGAGCGGAGCTGAAGCGCCTGAGAAGGCAGCGTGAGGGCTTGCACAGCCAGAAACGAGGGTCCATGGATCCGGAGATCCAACTGGCCAAGGTCCGGGTGGAACATCAGGAGACCATTGTGTCCATCATGGAAGGAAGAGATGGGCCATTTAAGGAAAAGTTTTACAATGATAAAAGGTTTGCGAGGATGACAAAGATGGAGGTGGAGGAGGAGACCCCCAGTTCTGACCCCCTGCCCCCTCAGGTAGAGGTAAGCAGCCCCATGCCTTCCCAGGACTCAGGAGGCATGCTCAGGGCCATCCAGGTAATGGAGTCTCCTGTGCGGGGGGATCAGCTGGCGTTTGGTGATGAGAACATAACTGATAATGTGCCTGATAATGTCAAGCCCCAAGCAGGGGATGAATCTGTTTTTGTACCATCTAACACCATGAGCAATGTTGAAAGTGTGCCCAGTGACAATCAAGTCTCTAATGCTATGTGTAGCAATGTTGTACCTGCTAATGCTGCAGCGCAGCAAGAGCTGCATTTAAAAAATGACATTTCTGAAAAGGAACTACCGGTGTCAGCAGAGCCTATTAACTCTCCTTTGGCTGAGTCTAAAGATGTTTGCCCCACAGCTGCTGGAGACTCTACAGTGCAGCATCAGGAGACAGCTGGTATTGCAGCAACTGTGACTATTCCTGATGGGAAATTGAACGTGTGTGTGTCTGACAGCAATTGTACAAGTGTGATGGACAATCGTCCCAGCTCAGTCCAAGCAAATAATAGTAATGAACAGACTACTGTGACTTCAGTGTGGGGCCTTGGCCCTGATAAACCCACGTTTGCTCAGGTGGTACGCTCTGCTCCTGGTGGCTCCGCCCCCAAGCGGGGTTTCCCCCTGCAGCCTACCACTTTGGGCACCCCAGGATCTGGTCTTGGGTCTCTGGCTTCTGCTGGGGGTCCGAGAAGAAATGTGGTAATTCTCAAATGGGAAGGTGGTGCGATCCCTCCAGCACGGCGTGCAGTGGTGGATTTGATTTTGGAGATGGGTTTTGGGGCAAATGACCTGTATGCTCTAATACATGTAGCTGGGACACGGGATTATACCATTAGTTTCACCAGGCCAGAGGGTCTTGACCTGTTCTGGGAGCGATATGAGGCTCGGTGCAGGTCAAGACCTGAATGGGAAGGTCTGGCCCCAGTTGCGGTTTCGCAAAGGTCAACGGTGAAAAAGATCACCATCATACTCACCAATGAGAGTGTTCCTGCCCGGGACCTAGAGGTCTGGTTAAGGAACTATGGTGAGGTTTTGACTAAGCCCAGCAAAATCCTTGATGAACGTAACATCTGGACTGGGGGTTGGTCGGTTACAGTCAGGTTGGCCAGGGATGGGAATGTTGTCCGTCACCTGCCCTCCTCAGCTTTTATAGGGAGGGATAGGATGACTATTTTCTACCCTGGTCAGCCGAAGCTGTGTCACCGCTGTGGAGAAAAGGGGCATTTGAGCTCTTCCTGTTCAGCCTTGATATGTTCAGTGTGTCGGGGTCAGGGTCATATGGCCAAGGACTGCACCGAGATGATCAGGTGCAACCTGTGCCTGCGCCTTGGCCACCCCTACAGCAGATGTCCTGAAGCCTGGCACAATATGGAGAAGGAGGTAATTGATGACATGTCAAGGCTGGACGGGATGGAGGGTGATGCCCCTGGTGTACCATCCTCCTCTGCGGTGACTGACTCCCCTGGTCCTGCTCAGGGTCCCTCCCCAGTTCCTGTGGCCACCCCTCCTGTGTCTGTAAGTATTCCTTCTGTATCTGTCTCTGTGTCCCCCCAGCCTACTGTACCCTCTCCTCATGTGTCAGAACCTTCCAAGTCTGTGCCCCCCGAGTCAGTTACCCCCCAGGAGTCTACCCCTCCTAAGACAGATTCAAAGGGAGCAACCCCCCCACCAGGAGTGGTAGTGGGTATTAAAAAGGTCGCTTCTGCCTCTCTAAAGGAGTCTTCTGTAAAGACTTCAAAGAAAAAAACAGGAGATAAGGGCATCTCTGAAGCTGACCTGCAGTACCTGGAGGAGAGAAGGAAGGTTGGGAAGCGGAAGAAGCAGGTGGTGAGGACGGAACAGGCTCCAGTGCCTGTCTCCAACCGTTATAGGTCCTCTAAGTGGGAGATTTCCTCATCTGGAGCTTCTTCGGAGCGAAGTTCTGATTCTGAGATGGAGTTTGAGGCGGCCTCAAGAAAGAGAGAGGCTTCTGGTGATGAGCAGCAGAGGGGAGCTAAGAAGCAATCCACCCAATAACCCAAATGGCGGTTCCCCCTCCGTTAAAAGTGGTGACAATAAATGTCGCCAGCATTAAGTCAGTAAGAGCTCGTTCTATGGCCTTCTTTTTGTTCAGCCAATTAGATGCTGAAATTTTATTTTTGCAAGAGACTAGGCTCACCTCCTTGGCAGATATTCATATGGCCAAGAGAGAGTGGAGGTATGGTCCATCTTACTGGTCTCTTGCGGCCGAGCCTTACGGCGGTGTGGCGGTGTTGTTTAAAACCGGCATGGTAACTATCCGGCGGGTTATTGAGGTGGAGATTGGGAGATGTATGGTCTTAGACGTCCTTGTGGGAGGGCAGGACCTGCGCCTAATTAATGTCTATGGGCCGCACACAAAGTGGGACAGGAAATGCCTTTTTACAAAAATCAAGCCATTTCTTTTTACATCCCGGCAAGTGGTCTTTGGAGGTGACTTTAATACAGTAACTAGGCCCAAGGACAGGAAGGACTTCAAGGACAGGCTGGGATATGATAGCGTTTTTTTAAATAGTATGGTTAGGGATGCTGGTCTTGTGGATGTGCACATTAAGCACCTCCCGGATGACACTGGGTTCACCTTTCATCGAGGTAATAGTCAGAGTAGAATAGATAGGTTTTTTTTGAAGGAGACCTCTGCTTTCTCACCCCCAGTGGTGCAGGCAGTAGAGTTCTCTGATCACTGTATGCTATCTGTGGTCCTGAATGCTTCAGACGCCCCTCAGAGGGGTAAGGGCATCTGGAGATTGAATTCGACTCTACTCAAGGAAGAACATGTTAGACAATCCTTTGAGGAATTCTTTCAGGCACAGGTGACCATCCTGGACTTTTGTAGCAGCAAGGCTGAGTGGTGGGAGCTGACCAAAAAGAGGATCGCTGGATTCTTCAGGGGCCTAGCCAATAGAAAACAGTTTAATAAATACATGACCTACCAACGTTTACGGAGGAAGCTGGATATTCTTGTCTCGAGAGGTGGAGATCCTGGGGAAATCTCCGAAGTGAAACTCCTTCTCAGGAAGTGTCAATATGACCGGCATGCCTCTTTGGTTCTGGAGAGGGACTATGGGAAGTACCACTCGCCTGACCCTTACCAGAACTGCAAACAAGGTGTAGCTGTTAAAACGGTCGTTGGCCTTAAAGACAGTACAGGTTCCTTGACAAAATCCAGGTCAGGGATTCTGGAGGTCGTGAGGTCCTTTTATGCTGACCTTCTTGGGAGGAAAGAGCTTGACCGTGACAAGATGGAAGGCTTTTTGGACTCTACTCCAGGTCTAAATGATGAAGATGTCCCATTGATGAATTTGACAGAGGAGATCACAGTTGAAGAGGTGATGAGGGCAATTGAACAACTTGCCATCAAAAAGTCACCTGGACCGGATGGCTTGACGGCTGAGTTTTACAAAGCCTTTAAGTCTATTCTGGCCCCACATTTGGTAGAGGTTTTTAACAGTTGCCTTGCTGAGGGGGTACTTCCCCCTTCCATGAGGCACTCGGCTGTGATTCTTCTTTCAAAGGGTAAAGATCCTTCGATGATTGAGAATTGGCGCCCCATCAGCCTTCTTAATGTCGATAGAAAGATACTGGCAAAGATATTTTTCTGGCGCCTATCGTCAGTAGCAGAGTCTTTGCTTTCTCGCCATCAGCACTGTTCGGTCCAGGGTAGGTGCACCTTCACAGCGGTTTTAGCTGTCCGGGAGGCCTTGGAGCGGTGCAGGCTGGGGAAAGTATTTGCTGACATTGGATCAGGCAAAGGCTTTTGATCGTGTCAACCATGAGTACCTGTGGTTGCTCCTTAGTAAGTACGGTCTGCCGGGTGGTTTTGTCGATTGGTTAAAAGTCTTGTATAAGGGGGCAGAAAGCTTTCCTCTTGTTAATGGTTGGGTTGGGCAGTCCTTTGAGGTTGGCTCCGGGGTGCGCCAGGGTTGTCCCCTGAGTCCCCTGCTCTATGTGTTTGCAATCGACCCTTTCATCAGGAGGCTAGAGAGCAGCATGTTGTGTGGGGTGCCAGTGGGTCTCCCGGGTGAGCCGCCTTTGAGGGTTGTTGCCTATGCGGACGATGTGTCAGTGATTGTCACCGGGGCGGATGAAGCAGAGGAGGTGGTCTCTCTGACATCACGGTATTCTGAAGCATCAGGCTCCAAGATCAATCAGGAAAAGAGTGAAGTCTTCTGGATGGGAAAGGAAGGTGAGGGTTTTGATTTCCCGGACACCTTTCCAGTGCCCCAGGAAAGAATTAAGATTCTAGGCATTGAATTTGGACCCGGCGATTATGGCCTCAAAAACTGGGAAGGCAGACTGGAAATTGCCAATACTAAGGTGGTCAGCTGGAAGAAATGGAAGTTATCTATGAGGGAAAGGGTTGATCTGATTAAGACTTACCTGATTCCGATCTTTTTGTATGTCAGCTTTGTCTGCATCTTGCCAGTGTCTCTCTATGCTAGGGTCAGTAGTGTGTTCTTCCAGATGTTGTGGGGGAACAGACTGAACCCCATCAAGAGGAATGTCACCTATCTATCCAGGAGGGAGGGTGGCTTAGGTATGGTCAACCCAGTTCTTTTCTTTTCACTGCTTTTTCTCAAGTTTAATATTGGTAATATGCTTGCAGTGGAACCTCCTGGATGGGCAGGCATTTTTAGATCTTGGTTTAGGCCTTTTCTGCGACTTTGGGAAGAAGGTGGCCAAGTGAAGAATCTCAGGGGTCATCGTGGTCAGCTACCAGCCTATGTCGCTCCGTGCCTGAAGTTATTACGGCAGTGGCGATTGTCGGCTGAAGATCTCAGATCGGTTCCGAGGAAAGTCCTTATGAGTCGAGTCTTGAGTGAAGTCTTTCATGACCCACTGGCCTTAAGGGATTGCCCAGGCCCAGTTTTGAGGGCAGGGTTAAGACTTATTAATTTGGACAGAGTACCTCCTAAATTCAGGGATCTGGCCTGGATGTGCTTCCATGGGAGGCTCTATGTTAGGGGCAATTTGAAATTCCGCAGTGGGGTGGATCGTAGCTGTCCTCGGGAGGAATGTGCAGGTGAGGAGGAGACTATGGACCATTTTCTGCTTCATTGCCCTTTTAACATAGAGGTGTACAAACAGGTGGGGCGGGCCCTTGGTGTTCCTTTCCTCTCCGGGCTGGGTTATGCTGAGTGGGTGTATGGAGCATTCAATACTGGTGGGGTTTTTTGTTTAGATACACTTTTTCTAGTTAGCCTAGTAGTCCGTTATTTCACTTGGAACGCACGGTGTCAGGTCAGCATTCGGCGTAAAATCCTTCCTGTTCAGGTGGTGGTGTATGACATTCTGCATGAGGTGGAGAAGATTCGGGTACTTGAGAGAGACAAGCGGAGTCAGGGGGCTTGGTTGAAGGCGTGGAGGGGTTTCAAGCCTCCCTGACTGCCAGGAGTCTCTTTCCCGGGTGTGGCTGTCTGTCTCTTATCACCCTAGATTATTTTTTTTTTGGATTAATTTTTGATAAATGGCTGCGTACATAGGTGATGGGTTGTGCCTCTTAGGCCCTCTCTGCTGCTTTATGTAAATAATTTTGGTAGTGGATTATGTATATATTGTATATATTCTGAACATGGATGTGTATTCCTTGGATTTCTGTTGAAGTTTTGTACTATGGTTTTGTTTTTTACTTTTGTATAAAATTGGTTGCTTGATTCTTTTAATAAAAGATCAATAGTGTCCCATCATTGGTGTCAGTGGGAGGAATAGTGCCCCATCATTGGTGTCAGTGGGAGGAATAGTGCCCCATCATTGGTGTCAGTGGGAGGAATAGTGTCCCATCATTGGTATCAGTGGGAGGAATAGTGTCCCATCATTGGTGTCAGTGGGAGGAATAGTGCCCCATCATTGGTGTCAGTGGGAGGAATAGTGTCCCATCAGTATCAGTGGGAGGAATAGTGCCCCATCATTGGTGTCAGTGGGAGGAATAGTGCCCCATCATTGGTGTCAGTGGGAGGGATAGTGCCCCATCAGTGGGAAGAATAGTGCCCCATCATTGGTATCAGTGGGAGGAATAGTGCCCCATCATTGGTATCAGTAGGAGGAATAGTGCCCCATCATTGGTATCAGTGGGAGGAATAGTGCCCCATCATTGGTATCAGTAGGAGGAATAGTGCCCCATCATTGGTATCAGTGGGAGGAATAGTGCCCCATCATTGGTATCAGTGGGAGGAATAGTGCCCCACCCATCATTGGAGCACAGGTGTGTCAGGAGGAGGCTGTCTCTCTGGAGCTGCTGCTGATCCGTGTGAGAGGGGACTGGTGAGGAACTCTCTCCCAGCTCTCCTGGCTCCTTTCTGGGGAAGCCATGGAGGCCAGCAGGGCCTCTCCTGCTGGAAGCTCTCAGCCATCTCCTGGGCCATCAGGTAACATACCTGCCCCTATACAACCCATGGTTGGTGATCTCTCTGCCCCTGGTGAAGATGAAGGTTCCTGGGCCATCCGGGAGCGAGTGGTGGCCGGGATTAAGGTCCTGAATAGGGAAAGAGACAAGCTCTACAAGCTCAGAGCGGAGCTGAAGCGCCTGAGAAGGCAGCGTGAGGGCTTACATAGCCAGAGACGTGGATCCATGGATCCAGAGATCCAACTGGCCAAGGTTCGGGTGGAACACCAGGAGACCATTGTGGCCATGATGGAAGGCAGAGATGGGCCATTTAAAGAAAAGTTTTGTAATGAGAAAAGATTTGCGAGGATGACAAAGATGGAGGTGGAGGAGGAGACCCCCAGTTCTGACCCCCTGCCCCCTCAGGGAGAGGTAAGCAGCCCCATGCCTTCCCAGGACTCAGGAGGCATGCTCAGGGCCATCCAGGTAATGGAGTCTCCTATGCGGGGGGATCAGCTGGCATTTAATAATGAGGACATTACAGACAATGTGCCTGACAAGGTAAAGCCTGTCAAGTCCCATATTGTGGATAAAACAATTTTTGTGCCATTCAACACTGTGACTGATACAGACAATGTGCCCAGTGAGAGTCAGGCTGCTAGTCCTATCTGTAGTAATGCTGTGCCTGCTGATGCTGCAGTACAGCAAAGTTTGCTTTTAAAAAATGACATTCCTGCAGATGAACTACAAGATTCAGCAGAGCCTATTAACCCCCTTTTGGCTGAAGCTGTTTGCCCCACAGCTGCTGAGGACTCTACAGCACAGCTTCAGGAGACAGCTGATATTGCAGCAGAAACTGTGACTATTCCTGATGGGAATGTGAATGTTTGTGTGACTGAAAAAAATCATCCCAGTACCAGTGTGATGAACAATGGTCCCAGTTCAAGTGTGATAGACAGTCCTACCAACTCCATTCAAGCAGTGAATAATAATAGTAATGTACAGACTGCTGTGACTTCAGTGTGGGGCCTTGGCCCTGATAAACCTACCTTTGCTCAGGTGGTACGCTCTGCTCCTGGTAGCTCTGCTCCCAAGCAGGGTTTTCCCCTACAGGCTTCCACTTTGAGCACCCCAGGATCTGGTCTTGGGTCTCTGGCTTCTGCTGGGGGTCCCAGACGTAATGTTGTTATTCTGAAATGGGAAGGTGGTGCGATCCCTCCAGCACGGCGTGCAGTGGTGGATTTGATTTTAGAGATGGGTTTTGGTGCAAATGATCTGTATGCCTTTATACATGTAGCTGGGACACGGGATTATACAGTTAGCTTCACCAGGCCAGAGGGTCTTGACCTGTTCTGGGAGAGATATGAGGCTCGGTGCAGGTCAAGACCTGAATGGGAAGGTCTGGCCCCAGTTGCAGTTTCTCAGAGGTCTACAGTAAAAAAAATCACAATTATCCTCACTAATGAGAGTGTCCCTGCCCGGGATCTAGAGGTTTGGTTAAGGAACTATGGGGAGGTTTTGACCAAGCCCAATAAAATCCTTGATGAACGTAACATCTGGACTGGGGGTTGGTCAGTAACAGTCAGGTTGGCCAGGGATGGGAATGTTGTCCGTCACCTGCCCTCCTCAGCTTTTATAGGGAGGGATAGGATGACTGTTTTTTACCCTGGTCAGCCGAAGCTGTGTCACCGCTGTGGAGAAAAGGGGCATTTGAGTTCCTCCTGTTCAGCCTTGATATGTTCAGTGTGTCGGGGTCAGGGTCATATGGCTAAGGACTGCACCGAAATGATCAGGTGCAACCTGTGCCTGCGCCTTGGCCACCCCTACAGCAGATGTCCTGAAGCCTGGCACAATATGGAGAAGGAGGTAATTGATGACATGTCAAGGCTGGACAGGATGGAGGGTGAGGCCCCTGGTGTACCATCCTCCTCTGCGGTGACTGACTCCCCTGGTCCTGCTCAGGATCCCTCTCCAGTTCCTGTGGCCACCCCTCATGTGTCTGTAAGTATTCCTTCTGTATCTGTATCTGTCTCCCCCCAGCCTACTGTATCCCCTCCTCTTGTGTCAGAACCTTCCAAGTCTGTGCCCCCTGAGTCAGTTACCCCCCAGGAGTCTACCCCTCCTAAGTCTGATTCAAAGGGAGCACCCCCCCCACCAGCAGTGGTGGTGGGTACTAAAAAGGTTGCTTCTTCCTCTGTAAAGAAGTCTTCTGTAAAGACTTCACAGAAAAAAGTAAGAGATGAGGGCATCTCTGAAGCGGACCTGCAGTACCTGGAGGAGAGAAGGAAGGTTGGGAAGCGGAAGAAGCAGGTGGTGAGGACAGAACAGGCTCCAGTGCCTGTCTCCAACCGTTATAGGTCCTCTAATTGGGATATCTCTTCATCTGGAGCTTCTTCGGAGCGAAGTTCTGATTCCGAAATGGAGTTTGAGGCGGCCTCAAGAAAGAGAGAGGCTTCTGGTGATGAGCAGCAGAGGGGAGCTAAGAAGCAATCCACCCAATAACCCAAATGGCGGTTCCCCCTCCGTTAAAAGTGGTGACAATAAATGTTGCCAGCATTAAGTCAGTAAGAGCTCGTTCTATGGCCTTCTTTTTGTTCAGCCAATTAGATGCTGAAATTTTATTTTTGCAAGAGACTAGGCTCACCTCCTTGGCAGATATTCATATGGCCAAGAGAGAGTGGAGGTATGGTCCATCTTACTGGTCTCTTGCGGCCGAGCCTTACGGCGGTGTGGCGGTGTTGTTTAAAACCGGCATGGTAACTGTCCGGCGGGTTATTGAGGTGGAGATTGGGAGATGTATGGTCTTAGACGTCCTTGTGGGAGGGCAGGACCTGCGCCTAATTAATGTCTATGGGCCGCACACAAAGTGGGACAGGAAATGCCTTTTTACAAGGATCAAGCCATTTCTTTTTACATCCCGGCAAGTGGTCTTTGGAGGTGACTTTAATACAGTAACTAGGCCCAAGGACAGGAAGGACTTCAAGGACAGGCTGGGATATGATAGCGTTTTTTTAAATAGTATGGTTAGGGATGCTGGTCTTGTGGATGTGCACATTAAGCACCTCCCGGATGACACTGGGTTCACCTTTCATCGAGGTGATAGTCAGAGTAGAATAGATAGGTTTTTTTTGAAGGAGACCTCTGCTTTCTCACCCCCAGTGGTGCAGGCAGTAGAGTTCTCTGATCACTGTATGCTATCTGTGGTCCTGAATGCTTCAGACGCCCCTCAGAGGGGCAAGGGCATCTGGAGATTGAATTCGACTCTACTCAAGGAAGAACATGTTAGACAATCCTTTGAGGAATTCTTTCAGGCACAGGTGACCATCCTGGACTTTTGTAGCAGCAAGGCTGAGTGGTGGGAGCTGACCAAAAAGAGGATTGCTGGATTCTTCAGGGGCCTAGCCAATAGAAAGCAGTTTAATAAATACATGACCTACCAACGTTTACGGAGGAAGCTGGATATTCTTGTCTCGAGAGGAGGAGATCCTGGGGCAATCTCCGAGGTGAAACTCCTTCTCAGGAAGTGTCAATATGACCGGCATGCCTCTTTGGTTCTGGAGAGGGACTATGGGAAGTACCACTCGCCTGACCCTTACCAGAACTGCAAACAAGGTGTAGCTGTTAAAACGGTCGTTGGCCTTAAGGACAGTACAGGTTCCTTGACAAAGTCCAGGTCAGGGATTCTGGAGGTCGTGAGGTCCTTTTATGCTGACCTTCTTGGGAGGAAAGAGCTTGACCGTGACAAGATGGAAAGCTTTTTGGACTCTACTCCAGGTCTAAATGATGAAGATGTCCCATTGATGAATTTGACAGAGGAGATCACAGTTGAAGAGGTGATAAGGGCAATTGAACAGCTTGCCATCAAAAAGTCACCTGGACCGGATGGCTTTACGGCTGAGTTTTACAAAGCTTTTAAGTCTATTCTGGCCCCACATTTGGTAGAGGTTTTTAACAGTTGCCTTGCTGAGGGGGTACTTCCCTCTTCCATGAGGCACTCAGCTGTGATTCTTCTTTCAAAGGGTAAAGATCCTTCGATGGTTGAGAATTGGCGCCCCATCAGCCTTCTTAATGTCGATAGAAAGATACTGGCAAAGATCATTTTCTGGCGCCTATCGTCAGTAGCAGAGTCTTTGCTTTCTCGCCATCAGCACTGTTCGGTCCAGGGTAGGTGCACCTTCACAGCAGTTTTAGCTGTCCGGGAGGCCTTGGAGCGGTGCAGGGCTGCAGGCTGGGGAAAGTATTTGCTGACATTGGATCAGGCAAAGGCTTTTGATCGTGTTAACCATGAGTACCTGTGGTTGCTCCTTAGTAAGTACGGTCTGCCGGGTGGTTTTGTCGATTGGTTAAAAGTCTTGTATGAGGGGGCAGAGAGCTTTCCTCTTGTTAATGGTTGGGTTGGGCAGTCCTTTGAGGTTGGCTCCGGGGTGCGCCAGGGTTGTCCCCTGAGTCCCCTGCTCTATGTGTTTGCAATCAACCCCTTCATCAGGAGGCTAGAGAGCGGCATGTTGTGTGGGGTGCCAGTGGGGCTTCCGGGTGAGCCGCCTTTGAGGGTTGTTGCCTATGCGGACGATGTGTCGGTGATTGTCACCGGGGCGGATGAAGCAGAGGAGGTGGTCTCTCTGACATCACGGTATTCTGAAGCATCAGGCTCCAAGATCAATCAGGAAAAGAGTGAAGTTTTCTGGATGGGAAAGGAAGGTGAGGGGTTTGATCTCCCGGACACCTTTCCAGTGCCCCAGGAAAGAATTAAGATTTTAGGCATTGAATTTGGACCTGGCGATTATGGCCTCAAAAACTGGGAAGGCAGACTGGAAATTGCCAATACTAAGGTGGTCAGCTGGAAGAGATGGAAGTTATCTATGAGGGAAAGGGTTGATCTGATTAAGACTTACCTGATTCCGATCTTCTTGTATGTCAGCTTTGTCTGCATCTTGCCAGTGTCTCTCTATGCTAGGGTCAGTAGTGTGTTCTTCCAGATGTTGTGGGGGAACAGACTGAACCCCATCAAGAGGAATGTCACCTATCTATCCAGGAGGGAGGGTGGCTTAGGTATGGTCAACCCAGTTCTTTTCTTTTCACTGCTTTTTCTCAAGTTTAATATTGGTAATATGCTTGCAGTGGAACCTCCTGGATGGGCAGGCATTTTTAGATCTTGGTTTAGGCCTTTTCATACGACTTTGGGAAGAAGGTGGCCAAGTGAAGAATCTCAGGGGTCATCGTGGTCAGCTACCAGCCTATGTCGCTCCGTGCCTGAAGTTACTACGGCAGTGGCGATTGTCGGCTGAAGATCTCAGATCGGTTCCGAGGAAAGTCCTTATGAGTCGAGTCTTGAGCGAAGTCTTTCATGACCCACTGGCCTTAAGGGATTGCCCAGGCCCAGTTTTGAGGGCAGGGTTAAGACTTATTAATTTGGACAGAGTACCCCCTAAATTCAGGGATCTGGCCTGGTTGTGCTTCCATGGGAGACTCTATGTTAGGGGCAATTTGAAATTCCGCAGTGGGGTGGATCGTAGCTGTCCTCGGGAGGAGTGTGCAGGTGAGGAGGAGACTATGGACCATTTTTTGCTTCATTGCCCTTTTAACATAGAGGTGTACAAACAGGTGGGACGGGCCCTCGGTGTCCCTTTCCTCTCCAGGCTGGGTTATGCTGAGTGGGTGTATGGAGCATTCAATACTGGTGGGGTTTTTTGTTTAGATACACTTTTTCTAGTTAGCCTAGTAGTCCGTTATTTCACTTGGAACGCACGGTGTCAGGTCAGCATTCGGCGTAAAATCCTTCCTGTTCAGGTGGTGGTGTATGACATTCTGCATGAGGTGGAGAAGATTCGGGTACTTGAGAGAGACAAGCGGAGTCAGGGGGCTTGGTTGAAGGCGTGGAGGGGTTTCAAGCCTCCCTGACTGCCAGGAGTCTCTTTCCCGGGTGTGGCTGTCTGTCTCTTATCACCCTAGATTATTATTTTTTTGGATTAATTTTTGATAAATGGCTGCTTACATAGGTGATGGGTTGTGCCTCTTAGGCCCTCTCTGCTGCTTTATGTAAATAATTTTGGTAGTGGATTATGTATATATTGTATATATTCTGAACATGGATGTGTATTCCTTGGATTTCTGTTGAAGTTTTGTACTATGGTTTTGTTTTTTTTACTTTTGTATAAAATTGGTTGCTTGATTCTTTTAATAAAAGATCAATAGTGCCCCATCATTGGTGTCAGTGGGAGGAATAGTGCCCCATCATTGGTGTCAGTGGGAGGAATAGTGCCCCATCATTGGTATCAGTGGGAGGAATAGTGTCCCATCATTGGTGTCAGTGGGAGGAATAGTGCCCCATCATTGGTGTCAGTGGGAGGGATAGTGCCCCATCAGTGGGAAGAATAGTGCCCCATCATTGGTATCAGTGGGAGGAATAGTGCCCCATCCTTGGTATCAGTAGGAGGAATAGTGCCCCATCATTGGTGTCAGTGGGAGGAATAGTGTCCCATCAGTATCAGTGGGAGGAATAGTGCCCCATCATTGGTGTCAGTGGGAGGAATAGTGTCCCATCATTGGTGTCAGTGGGAGGGATAGTGCCCCATCAGTGGGAGGAATAGTGCCCCAACATTGGTATCAGTGGGAGGAATAGTGCCCCATCATTGGTATCAGTAGGAGCAATAGTGTCCCATCATTGGTATCAGTGGGAGGAATAGTGCCCCATCATTGGTGTCAGTGGGAGGAATAGTGCCCCATCATTGGTGTCAGTGGGAGGAATAGTGTCCCATCATTGGTGTCAGTGGGAGGAATAGTGCCCCATCATTGGTGTCAGTGGGAGGAATAGTGCCCCATCATTGGTGTCAGTGGGAGGAATAGTGTCCCATCATTGGTATCAGTGGGAGGAATAGTGTCCCATCATTGGTGTCAGTGGGAGGAATAGTGTCCCATCATTGGTGTCAGTGGGAGGAATAGTGCCCCATCATTGGTGTCAGTGGGAGGGATAGTGCCCCATCAGTGGGAAGAATAGTGCCCCATCATTGGTATCAGTGGGAGGAATAGTGCCCCATCATTGGTATCAGTAGGAGGAATAGTGCCCCATCATTGGTGTCAGTGGGAGGAATAGTGTCCCATCAGTATCAGTGGGAGGAATAGTGCCCCATCATTGGTGTCAGTGGGAGGAATAGTGTCCCATCATTGGTGTCAGTGGGAGGAATAGTGCCCCATCATTGGTGTCAGTGGGAGGGATAGTGCCCCATCAGTGGGAGGAATAGTGTCCCATCAGTATCAGTGGGAGGAATAGTGCCCCATCATTGGTGTCAGTGGGAGGAATAGTGTCCCATCATTGGTATCAGTGGGAGGAATAGTGCCCCATCATTGGTGTCAGTGGGAGGAATAGTGTCCCATCATTGGTGTCAGTGGGAGGAATAGTGTCCCATCATTGGTGTCAGTGGGAGGAATAGTGCCCCATCATTGGTATCAGTGGGAGGAATAGTGTCCCATCATTGGTGTCAGTGGGAGGAATAGTGTCCCATCATTGGTGTCAGTGGGAGGAATAGTGCCCCATCATTGGTATCAGTGGGAGGAATAGTGTCCCATCATTGGTGTCAGTGGGAGGAATAGTGCCCCATCATTGGTGTCAGTGGGAGGGATAGTGCCCCATCATTGGTGTCAGTGGGAGGAATAGTGCCCCATCATTGGTGTCAGTGGGAGGAATAGTGCCCCATCATTGGTATCAGTAGGAGGAATAGTGCCCCATCATTGGTATCAGTGGGAGGAATAGTGTCCCATCATTGGTGTCAGTGGGAGGAATAGTGCCCCATCATTGGTGTCAGTGGGAGGAATAGTGCCCCATCATTGGTGTCAGTGGGAGGAATAGTGTCCCATCATTGGTGTCAGCGGGAGGAATAGTGTCCCATCATTGGTGTCAGTGGGAGGAATAGTGCCCCATCATTGGTGTCAGTGGGAGGGATAGTGCCCCATCATTGGTGTCAGTGGGAGGAATAGTGCCCCATCATTGGTGTCAGTGGGAGGAATAGTGCCCCATCATTGCTATCAGTAGGAGGAATAGTGCCCCATCATTGGTGTCAGTGGGAGGAATAGGAGGATCATGCACTAAGTTAAGAATATTGATCAGACCTCAGCCAATCCCTGGGAGGTGATAAATAGGAAGACCTGGGCTCTTCCTCGGCTAGAAGGGTTTCTCCTCTGCTGGGGCTGCTGCCCCTGGGGGGCAGCTTGTGTGAGATGAAAAGTTGCAGTTTGGGCCTCAGCAGGTTGTTGGGCTGAGAGTCTGGAGAGGATTTCTAAGGTGATCTGCTGGAGGACATTGCTTTGGGAGTTCTGGTCTGGAGAAGGATCTTTTTGCCTCCCTCACTGAAGAGTGTCATGTAGAAGCTGGGTGGAGGACAGCTCCTGGGACATTGTGAGTAAGGTAGGTCTGGGACCTTCATGGGTGCCCACTGCTATAAGATTGGTGCTAAGAAGTTTGTCCTCCTGTTGATTTCTGATATCCTTTGGAGTATCCCGAACCCTCATCCCTCTCCTATTTTCTGCAAATAAAAACCACAAAAAGATGTCCCCGAAATTGAGCTGGTGTTGTTGGTGTGCATGGAACTGTGTCTGTGGCAGACCGCCTCTGAAGAGAGACCCGGCTCATTCTCAGCGCCCCCTGCAGGGGGGGTGTGAGCGCTACACTCTCTTTGTGGATAGGCTGATAGGACTGAGCACCGGGAGATACCTCACATCCGCATTGACAAGCACCTTTAAAGTCCCCTTACCCATTGGTTTACCGCAGAAAGAGTTAACGCTGGGGGGTCCAAGAACTGGCGCCATCCGCTGGACGGAGTGTTGTGTGCGCCGCAATTCCCATAAAACACACAATATCCCAGCACTGGACTTTCACCCCAAAATATTATTATTTTCATCAATAAAGAGGTTTTTAGAGTAGAAAAATAATGTTATTGGAAGATGATTAGTAATAAATATCCCAGAGTGCAATCATATTCTACATGTGTTCCCGTACCGACAATCCAACAGTCCCATCATCATATATACAATATGAACACCCCAATCAATCGATGTGTATCCCCAGTCATGTGATCATCTCCTCTTCCCACAAATCACCACTGTGCAGCACCAACACTTCTCACCATGAATAGATCACCTTATGTTATTAATGGGACCAATAAACAGGTTGTAGTAATCATAAATGGCCACAAGATGTCGCCCAAGTACCCCCCCTTACAAAAATAAATAAATAAAAACCTTTTGGGGGGACATCTTGTGGCCATTTATGATTACTACAACCTGTTTATTGGTCCCATTAATAACATAAGGTGATCTATTCATGGTGAGAAGTGTTGGTGCTGCACAGTGGTGAATTGTGGGAAGAGGAGATGATCACATGACTGGGGATACACATCGATTGATTGGGGTGTTCGTATTGTATATATGATGACGGGACTGTTGGATTGTCTATATGGGAACATTTATCACCAATCATCTTCCAATAATAGTATTTTTCTGCTCTGATCGCCTTTTTATGGATGGAAATGATGTGATCAATACACAGTATTGGTATTTCGGGGTGGAAGTCCAGCGCTGAGTATTGTGTGTTTTATTTTATTGATTCCTCCACTGCTGAGGGGTAAATATTTCCTCCCCCGATGGGGTGACAGTGAATTCTTCCTGAGCTCTGGCTTCAATTTACAATGTTCCCTTCCTTGCTATTCAGCATTGAGGAAGCTTGCAGCAGTTCATCCCAGTGCCCGAGGACCCCTTACCAGTTCATGCCAGTGCCCGAGGACCCCTTACCAGTTCATGCCAGTGCCAGAGGACCCCTTACCAGTTCATTCCAGTGCCAGAGGACCCCTTACCAGTTCATTCCAGTGCTGAGGACCCCTTACCAGTTAATGCCGGTGCCCAAGGACCCCTTACCAGTTCATGCCAGTGCCCAAGGACCTCTTACCAGTTCATGCCAGTGCCCGAGGACCCCTTACCAGTTCATGCCAGTGCCCGAGGACCCCTTACCAGTTCATGCCAGTGCCCGAGGACCTCTTACCAGTTCATGCCAGTGCCCGAGGACCCCTTACCAGTTCATGCCAGTGCCCGAGGAACTACCAGTTCATGCCAGTGCCCGAGGACCCCTTACCAGTTCATGCCAGTGCCTGAGGACCCCTTACCAGTTCATGCCAGTGGACCCCTTACCAGTTCATGCCAGTGTCCGAGGACCCCTTACCAGTTCATGCCAGTGCCTGAGGACTCCTTACCAGTTCATGCCAGTGGACCCCTCGCCTGTTCATGCCAGTGCCTGAGGACCCCTTATAAGTTCATTCTAGTGCCCGAGGACCCCTTATCAGTTCATGCCAGTGCCGAGGACCCCTCACCTGTTCATTCCAGTGCCAGAGGACCCCTTACCAGTTCATTCCAGTGCCAGAGGACCCCTTACCAGTTCATTCCAGTGCCAGAGGACCCCTTACCAGTTCATTCCAGTGCCAGAGGACCCCTTACCAGTTCATTCCAGTGCTGAGGACCCCTTACCAGTTAATGCCGGTGCCCAAGGACCCCTTACCAGTTCATGCCAGTGCCAGAGGACCCCTCAGCAGTGCATGCCAGTGCCAGAGGACCCCTCAGCAGTTCATGCCAGTGCCAGAGGACCCCTCAGCAGTTCATGCCAGTGCAGAGGACCCCTCAGCAGTGCATGCCAGTGCCAGAGGACCCCTCAGCAGTTCATGCCAGTGCCAGAGGACCCCTCAGCAGTTCATGCCAGTGCCCGAGGACCCCTCAGCAGTTCATGCCAGTGCCAGAGGAGCCCTCAGTTTGTGCCAGAGGACCCCTCAGCAGTTCATACAAGTGCCCAAGGACCCCTCGCCTGTTCATTCCAGTGCCAGAGGACACCTCACTAGTTCATGCCAGTGCCAGAGGACCCCATATGTGTTTATGCCAGTGCCCGAGGACCCCATACCTGTTCATATCTATGCCTAAGAACCCCCCCAATACCAGTTCATGTCTGTGCCTAAGGTCCCCTCACCTGCTCCTGTCTGTCCCGAAAAAACACCCCTTCAAAGCAGTGGCTGTAGTTGAGTTAAAAAAAAAAAAAAGTGTTCCAGGTGGAGTGAGCTCTGGAGAAAGTTTATAGATGAAATCCAATCCCCTCATAATACAAATATAAGAAAAACATTACAAATCCCGACCCCAATAATGAGACATCATAGAGAATATACAGAGGATTTATTATTTATAATACAATTCCATCACTGGGGGTCTCAGTGTCAGGAGGTCTCCCTGATGAAGGCGGTCTCAGTGTCTCCCTGACGAAGACCTACTCATTGGTAGGGGGAGGGTCTCCCTGATGAAGGCGGTCTCATTGGTAGGGGGAGGGTCTCCCTGATGAAGGCTGAGGGAGGCGGTACTTGGAGAGGTCTACATCATAATCCACGAAGGTGAACGGGGTGTAGGAGAAGTGCTGTTGGTTCTGATATTTGGAATTATCGAAGGGCGCTTCTGGGGGTGGAGCCGCTGAAGGAGGAGGCGGAGTCACTGGAAAAGAAGAGAACATGTTAGGATTCTGGAAATCATAAATGGCAGCAAAATGTAAAAGGGAAAGACCTCCACATTGCAGAACTAAAGACAGGAGGAGGGGGGGGGGATCAGAAGAATTTCTTAGAAATACAAAATATCAAACTAAACACGGGAGGTGTGATAGGAGATGCATTCCCGCCCCTCCCCCAGGATCTGCACTGACACCAATCCCAATATGAGTTGTGTTCACATAACGTGTCTCCTGAAGAGCGATCATACGTAGTCACCGCCGCCTGATGTCTATACACTTCAAGAGGACAGATCTGATCTGCATGTAGGATCCCGCCCCCATGTTGTCTCTGCATACAGGACCCCCCATGTTGTCCGTGCATGTAAGACCCCCCCCCCCCAATGTTGTCCCTGCATGTAGGACCCCGCCCCCCATGTTGTCTTTGCATGTAGGACCCCCCATGTTGTCTCTGCATGTCAGACCCCACCCCCCATGTTGTCTCTGCATGTAGGACTTTGTGTATATTATGACTGGACTGCTAACTATAGGACTGTTGGGTTGTCTATATGGGAACACATTTGGAATAGGATTGCACTTTTGTCTCTTCATGTAGGAACCCTCCCCCCCATGTTGTCTCTGCATGTAGGACCCCTCCCCCCACGTTGTCTCTGCATGTAGGACCCCTCCCCCCACGTTGTCTCTGCATGTAGGACCCCTCCCCCCACGTTGTCTCTGCATGTAGGACCCCTCCCCCCACCTTGTCTCTGCATGTAGGACCCATCCCCCCACCTTGTCTCTGCATGTAGGACCCCTCCCCCCACGTTGTCTCTGCATGTAGGACCCCTCCCCCCACGTTGTCTCTGCATGTAGGACCCCTCCCCCCACGTTGTCTCTGCATGTAGGACCCCTCCCCCCACCTTGTCTCTGCATGTAGGACCCCTCCCCCCACGTTGTCTCTGCATGTAGGACCCCTCCCCCCACGTTGTCTCTGCATGTAGGACCCCTCCCCCCACGTTGTCTCTGCATGTAGGACCCCTCCCCCCACGTTGTCTCTGCATGTAGGACCCCTCCCCCCACCTTGTCTCTGCATGTAGGACCCCTCCCCCCACCTTGTCTCTGCATGTAGGACCCCTCCCCCCACGTTGTCTCTGCATGTAGGACCCCTCCCCCCACGTTGTCTCTGCATGTAGGACCCCCCCCCCCCACATTGTCTCTGCATGTAGGACCCCTCCCCCCACCTTGTCTCTGCATGTAGGACCCCTCCCCCCACGTTGTCTCTGCATGTAGGACCCCTCCCCCCACCTTGTCTCTGCATGTAGGACCCATCCCCCCACCTTGTCTCTGCATGTAGGACCCATCCCCCCACCTTGTCTCTGCATGTAGGACCCCTCCCCCCACCTTGTCTCTGCATGTAGGACCCCTCCCCCCACCTTGTCTCTGCATGTAGGACCCCTCCCCCCACCTTGTCTCTGCATGTAGGACCCCTCCCCCCACCTTGTCTCTGCATGTAGGACCCCTCCCCCCACCTTGTCTCTGCATGTAGGACCCCTCCCCCCACCTTGTCTCTGCATGTAGGACCCCTCCCCCCACCTTGTCTCTGCATGTAGGACCCCTCCCCCCCTGTTGTCTCTGCATATGGGACCCCCCCACGTTGTCTCTGCATATGGGACCCCCCCACGTTGTCTCTGCATATGGGACCCCCCCACGTTGTCTCTGCATATGGGACCCCCCCACGTTGTCTCTGCATATGGGACCCCCCCACGTTGTCTCTGCATATGGGACCCCCCCACGTTGTCTCTGCATATGGGACCCCCCCACGTTGTCTCTGCATATGGGACCCCCCCACGTTGTCTCTGCATATGGGACCCCCCCACGTTGTCTCTGCATATGGGACCCCCCCACGTTGTCTCTGCATATGGGACCCTCCCACGTTGTCTCTGCATATGGGACCCCCCACGTTGTCTCTGCATATGGGACCCCCCCCACGTTGTCTCTGCATATGGGACCCCCCCACGTTGTCTCTGCATATGGGACCCTTGGGGAGGTTCTCTGTGGGTGTACAGTCTGAGATGTTCTGTATTATGGGTGAGATGAACATGGACTTTCTTTGAATCGAAAAGGCAGAATCTCTATCAGATGACACCAGAGGAGCGATACCAGGACTTCCATCTCACAGCTATCATCTGCAGTTCCTGGTGACAGCCAGATATGGTCCTTTTATCACAGGTGGTCAGCATTCCGCACAGATTATGGGGGTGCAGTAGATATATATTTCTGTCTTCATGACTGTTCCCAATATTTATCTTCCAGGTAAAAGAAATGCCAAGAGTGGCCCTTCCTGCAGCCTTCTCACCCTCCACTGGAATTCAAACTGATGACATCACAGCTTCTCATACTTCATCTATGAGGACATTTTCCAGAGATGTTCCAATGCCGGAGCCCCCTCAGCAATGGGAGTGGATGACAGGCTGCCGACCCCTTCACAGGAGGAACATCTTTGTGGGTTTAGCTGACATTTTTTTTACCAAATGATCCAATGGGCACCGAAAACTGGTAACCAAAAAAGATGACATTGAAACATCTACTGAGATTTATGATGCTTCTGGTGTGCCTGAACAAAAATGATGGAGAGCTGATCTACTATCGCCTTCCAGGACAATATCTACTATTGGATTCAGGTTGTGCTTCTCCTACGGCGTGGACGTCAAGACTCGGGTTGTGCTTCTCCTACGGCGTGGACGTCAAGACTCGGGTTGTGCTTCTCCTACGGCCAGGACGTCAAGACTCGGGTTGTGCTTCTCCTACGGCCAGGACGTCAAGACTCGGGTTGTGCTTCTCCTACGGCCAGGACGTCAAGACTCGGGTTGTGCTTCTCCTACGGCCAGGACGTCAAGACTCGGGTTGTGCTTCTCCTACGGCCAGGACGTCAAGACTCGGATTGTGCTTCTCCTACGGCGAGGACGTCAAGACTCGGGTTGTGCTTCTCTTACGGCGAGGACGTCAAGACCCCTCCTACGTGAGAATGTCAAGGCTCAGGCCTTCTCCTATGCTGAGGACATCAGACTTGGACTGTGAGTCTCATATGGGAGGACCTTAAGACCTGGACTGTGCTTCTTCAATGGTGAGGACGTCAAGAACCAGATTATAAATCTCAAATGTGAGGACTTCAAGACTGTGACTCTCCTACCGGAGGACGTCAAGACTTGGGCTGCGCTTCTGCTATGTGAGAACGTCAAGACTCGGACTGTGAGTCTCCTCGGTGAGGACGTCAGACTCGGACGGTGCTTCTTCTATGTGTTGGTCATTCACAGGTGCCAAGTAACAGGCTAAATTCTGGTTGGGATTTAGACCTTCCAGGCACTCCTTACATTTCATAGCTGGAAATCTACATTCTGCTCCTGTTGATCTCTTCTTATTACTTACCTTACTCCTGCGATCCAATACTGTTTTATGACAAACCCAATCTACTGCAAACAAGAAACAACTTGCGGCCAAAAACATGGGGGAAGAGTGAACACTACTATGTACAATGTATACCGGAGAGAGAGAATACAGCGAGACACGAGAGGGCAGAATGTGACAGAACACATAATGAGAGTGCCATGTGTGAGAGATTACAGGAGGAGAGACAAGCGTAGAGGGAACATTAAGTGACAGAAAAGTACAGAAGGTGATGACCAGTAAGGAGAGGTTTTACTACATAGTATGAAGGCTGCCGGGGGAACCAGAGAAAGACGAGCGTGGACACATCAGCCGCACACAGAGCCCAATAATTCTGCAGAAGACGGTTGAGGACACAGGAAGAAGGGAGGCGACTTCCTGCACCATCTGAGGTCAGTTGATGTGTCCGGAATGGGAAAGGAGAGAGCAGGAAGGAAGCAGAGGGAACAATGGATCTCTGTACAGAGCTCAGCTCACGTGAAGGTGACAGGTCATCAGATTCAGCCAAGCGATCCGGAGAGGAGACTGAAGGTTCTTCAGAAAGATCCTTGTTGTTCCCACCAGAGGATTGCATTTCTCCAACATCCTGACCCTGGCTGCTGGCAAGTCTTCCCTCTACAGCCTGCTCTGGAGCCCGAGCCTCACCATGTGCTGCTTTCTCCGTGCCCAATGTTGGGACAACATCCACCAAATCTTCTCCAGCAAGATCCTGGCCACCACTGGGTGTCTTCTCCTTGGACTTTGTGTCTACAGCTGGGGCAACATCCACTAAGTCTTCTCCAACGAGATCCTGGCCACCACTGGGTGTCTTCTCCTTGGACTTTGTGTCTACAGCTGGGGCAACATCCACTAAGTCTTCTCCAACGAGATCCTGGCCACCACTGGGTGTCTTCTCCTTGGACTTTGTGTCTACAGCTGGGGCAACATCCACCAAGTCTTCTCCAGCGAGATCCTGGCCACCACTGGGTGTCTTCTCCTTGGACTTTGTGTCTACAGCTGGGGCAACATCCACCAAGTCTTCTCCAGCGAGATCCTGGCCACCACTGGGTGTCTTCTCCTTGGACTTTGTGTCTACAGCTGGGGCAACATCCACCAAGTCTTCTCCAACGAGATCCTGGCCACCACTGGGTGTCTTCTCCATAGACTGGGGTATATTTTGCACCTTTGTATCTACAGTCGGGGCAACATCTATCAATTCTTCTTCAGCGAGATCTTGTCCACCACTGAGTGTCTTCTTCCCAGATTTTGTGTCCACACCCGGGGCAACATCTTCTGATTGTTCTCCGGTGAGATCCCGGTCACCAGTGGTTGCCTTCTCCTCTGCATGGGGTATATTCTGTAGCTTGGGTTTCTGTTTCAGTATCCCCACAGCTTGGGGGACATGGGTCAGGTCTTCTCCAGCTGTCTCTCCTCCCAGGATTTCCTGTTCTCGCGTTCCTGGTTGTCCCGTTTGTGTCTTTTGGTCATTGGAGCCCCATTTGGGGTCGGATTGATCTTTCTTCTTCTCCTCAGCAGCTTCCTTTCTCTTTTTGTCCTCCTCCAGGTCACTGTCTGAGTCGGAGGAGTCGGAGGAGGAGGAAGAAGAGGAATCATCTTCCTCTTGGCGAGGTTCGGATCTTGCCGTTTTCTGCCCCGGATTCACAGAACTTTCCCTTCCTACCTCCAGGTGATGGAGAATAGTGGATGGGTGGGCTGCGTTCTCACCTGTCGCCGATGGCCAGACATGAGGCTGTTTCACTGGAAAGGAGACCAGCGTCTTACTGCCTCCTGAGCGCTCAGCCCCCTTACCTAGGACAAACAGAAAACACGTCACAGCAGACCCGGCAGGGTGGACTCCATTACTGCTCACTGCACTACAGCTGATGACTCTGTGCCTTGCACATTAAAGCGTAAGCTCCTCAGGCCAGGCTACAAGTATTTCTAGGTTTCCTGATGGTCTAGGTTCTGTATGTCTTTGTACAGCGCTATTTATGGAGAATGGATATAATCTGGGGGTAAAAGGGCCCCTTACCTGGTCAGTTAACCCATTAATGCCTCCTATATGGTTCAGTATACATCTAATGGGATGTGAATAATGAAAGTTCTGACTTACCTGTACAGTGAGGGGAAAAAAAATAAAATTTGATCGGCTGCTGATTTTGTGACAAAGAAACGATCGTCTATAATTTTATTGGTCGGTTTATTATAACAGTGAGAGAATAACAACAAAAATATCCAGAAAAATGCATTTCATAAAAGTTAAAAATTGATTTGCATTTCAATGAGTGAAATAAGTATTTGATCCCCGATCAATCAGTAAGATTTCTGGCTCCCAGGTGTCTTCTATACAGGTAATGAGCTGAAATTAGGAGCACTCTTCTCTTCTCTCTCTCTTAAGGGGAGTGCTCCTAATCTCAGCTTGTTACCTGTATAAAAGACACCTGTCCACAGAAGTAATCAGATTCCAATCTCTCCACCATGGCCAACACCAAAGATCTGTCCAAGGATGTCGGGGAGAAGATTGTAGACCTACACAAGGCTGGAATGGGCTACAAGACCATCGCCAAGCAGCTTGGTGAGAGGTGACAACAGTTGGTGGGATTATTCACAAATGGAAGAAACACAAAATAACGATCGATCTCCCTCGGTCTGGGGCTCCATACAAGATCTCACCTGGTGGAGGTTCAATGATCATGAGAACGGTGAGGAATCAGCCCAGAACTACACGGGAGAATCTTGTCAATGATCTCAGCTGGGACCATAGTCACCAAGAAAACAATCGGTAACACACTACACCGTGATCGACTGAAATCCTGCAGCCCCCGCAAGGTCCCCCTGCTCAGGAAATCACATGTACAGGTCCGTCTGAAGATCACTAATGAACATCGAATGATTCCGAGGAGAACTGGGGGAAAGTGTTGTGATCAGATGAGACCAAAATCGAGATCTTTGGCATCAACTCAACTCACTGTGTTTGGAGGAGGAGGAGGAATGCTGCCTATGACCCCAAGAACACCATCCCCCACCGTCATACATGGAGGTCCTATGACCCCAAGAACACCATCCCCCACCGTCATACATGGAGGTCCTATGACCCCAAGAACACCATCCTCCACCGTCATACATGGAGGTCCTATGACCCCAAGAACACCATCCTCCACCGTCATACATGGGGGTCCTATGACCCCAAGAACACCATCCTCCACCGTCATACATGGGAGGTCCTATGACCCCAAGAACACCATCCCCCACCGTCATACATGGAGGCCCTATGACCCCAAGAACACCACCCCCCACCGTCATACATGGAGGCCCTATGACCCCAAGAACACCATCCCCACCGTCATACATGGAGGCCCTATGACCCCAAGAACACCATCCCCCACCGTCATACATGGAGGTCCTATGACCCCAAGAACACCATCCCCCACCGTCATACATGGAGGACCTATGACCCCAAGAACACCATCCCCCACCGTCATACATGGAGGACCTATGACCCCAAGAACACCATCCCCCACCGTCATACATGGAGGACCTATGACCCCAAGAACATCATCCCCCACCGTCGTACATGGAGGTTCTATGACCCCAAGAACACCATCCCCCACCGTCATACATGGAGGACCTATGACCCCAAGAACACCATCCCCCACCATCATATATGGAGGTCCTATGACCCCAAGAACACCATCCCCCACCGTCATACATGGAGGAACTATGACCCCAAGAACACCATCCCCCACCGTCATACATGGAGGTCCTTTCCCCACCGTCATACATGGAGGTCCTATGACTGCAAGAACACCATCCCCCACCATCATACATGGAGGTGGAGACATTATGCTTTGGGGGTGTTTTTCTGTTAAGGGGACAGGACAACTTCACCACATCAAAAGGGACGATGGACGGGGCCATGTACCATCAAATCTTGGGTGAGAACCTCCTTCCCTCAGCCAGGGAATTGAAGATGGGTCATGGATGGGTCTTCCAGCATGACAATGACCCAAAACACACGGCCAAAGCAACAAAGGAGGGGCTCAAGAAGAAGCACATTAAGGTCCTGGAGTGGCCCAGCCAGGCTCCAGACCTTAATCCCATAGAAAATATGTGGAGGGAGCTGAAGGTTCAAGTCACCAAACGTCAGCCTGGAAACCTTAATGACTTGGAGAGGATCTGCAAAGAGGACAAAATCCCTCCTGAGATGTGTGCAAACCTGGAGGCCAACTCCAAGAAACGTCTGACCTCTGTGATCACCAACAAGGGTTTCTCCACCAACTACTAAGTCATGTTTTGTGAAGGGTTCACATACTTATTTCACTCATTAAAATGAAAATCAATTTATAACTTTTTTGAAATGCGTTTTTCTGGATATTTTTGCTGTTATTCTCTCACTGTTATAATAAACCGACCAATAAAATTATAGACTGATCGTTTCTTTGTCAGTGGGCAAACATACATATTTAGCAGGGGTCAAATACTTTTTCCCTCTCTGTAAAATCCATTCCTTGGAGTAGAGTACAGGACACGAGCAGATTCAGAGATGAATGGTACCTTCAGGTGATTGGAGGCTGTGAGGACCCCATATAACTCCTCCCACTCCCAGCAATCCTCAGTTCTGTAGCAAGCCATGGAGACCACAGAAGGTAGGGTGACCCGTGTTATGTACTCCAATAAATGGGTTTTACAGGTAAGTCAACCAATCCCATTTCCTAGTTCATACTAGGGTTGTCCCGATACCGATACTAGTATCGGTATCGGCACCGATACCAAGCATTTGCCCAAGTACTTGTACTCGGGCAAATGCTCCCGATGCTTCCGCCGATACCTTGACTGTCAGCGGTGATGGACGTGTGGGGGAGTTACAAGCTTCTCCCCCCGTGGCTTTCAGCTGCTTAGTGACATACAGCGGTGATCGGTGCTTGTAATTCCCCCACACGCGATCACCGCTGACTGTCACCTCCTCCTCCTTAGTCCTCCTCCGTTCCTCTGTCCCCCTCCGCTGTCCTGCTCCATTGCTGTGTCCCCTCCGTTCCTCTGTCGTCCCCCCCGCTGTCCTCCTTCTTTGCTCTGTCCCCCTCCGCTGTCCTCCTCCGTTCCTCTGTCCCCCCCCCCGCTGTCCTCCTTCTTTGCTCTGTCCCCCTCCGCTGTCCTCCTCCGTTCCTCTGTCCACATCCCGCTGTCCTTCTTCTTTGCTCTGTCCCCCTCCGCTGTCCCCATCCGTTCCTCTGTCCCCCTCCGCTGTCCCCATGCGTTCCTCTGTCCCCCTCCGCTGTCCCCATGCGTTCCTCTGTCCCCCTCCGCTGTCCCCATGCGTTCCTCTGTCCCCCTCCGCTGTCCCCATGCGTTCCTCTGTCCCCCTCCGCTGTCCCCATGCGTTCCTCTGTCCCCCTCCGCTGTCCCCATGCGTTCCTCTGTCCCCCTCCGCTGTCCCCATGCGTTCCTCTGTCCCCCTCCGCTGTCCCCATCCGTTCCGGCTTTCCGTTGTCCCCCTCTCTCTTCGTCTGTCCCCTCCGTTCTGCTGTCTCTCCGCTGTGTGTATGGAGAGAGTCAGCTGACTCTTTCCATTCACATAACTGAAACATTGTAATCTCCTGTGATTACAATGTGTCAGTTTATGAATGGAGAGAAGCTGCTGTCTTCTCTCCATTCATTCTCAGTGCAGCTGAGGCTGCAGAGAAAGGGACTGGGGAATCTCTATCCTCAGTCTATTTCTCTGTCTCAAGGGGGAGATATCAGAGGTCTGTTAAGACCCCTGATATCTCACCAAAGCCCCCCAACAGGGCTGATTAAAAAAAAAAAAAAAAAACACACACATAGTGCAATAAAGAATAAAAAAAAAAATTGTAAAAAATAATAAATGTAAATGAAAAAAACAAAACAAAAACACACACACAGACACCGTTCACTATGCCCCCACCCCCACCCCCACCCCCCCCCCCCTCAAAAAAAAACAAAACTGTCACGTGACATTAAAAAAAAAGTATCGGTAATCGGTATCGGCGAGTACTTGAAAAAAAGTATCGGTACTTGTACTCGGTCCTAAAAAAGTGGTATCGGGACATCCCTAGTTCATACCATAGAGGACCTGGGCAGATTCAGAGATAACCGGGACATCACCAAGCAATATCAATAAGGGGAGGGTAATGAGGGGGGAAAAAAGAACAGCCAACAAACATACCCCTCAAAAACAACCAAAAAGGGGTCCAGAACACAAATCAGACAGCAGCCAGAAGAAGCAGCTTGTGGTACCACTTGTCAAATGCAAGCTTCATTAGATCCCGGTTAATGATAGGCTCACCTGTACCCTCCATAACACTGATGTGAAATCTGAGAAGACGTGGGATCCATGGATCAGATATCTATTGACTAGCAGATCCTAAGGCAGCTCTCCTCACCTTTTCTGCCAATGCAGGCAATACTTTCTCTTTCTTTCTATCTGGAACATTGTTAAGAGGCAAATCCTCCTCTATTTTCATCAGTACTGCCTTCTGTTGCTGCCTTCCACTGTTCACACCATGTAGAATAAGCCTTCCAGGTCCGAAGAAAGACTTTGAGAAGAGGAGCTTCTGGCACTTAACAGCTTAGGAATGACCGAATCAGCCAGACCTCTTTTAGAAATTGGGCTTCTACAGCCAGGCCATCAAACCCAAGGACTGAGAAGCTGGACGGAACACGGAACTGGACAAAAGATCCGGACGGTCTAGTAAAATGGACATGGGGGGATTGCCAGAAGCCAGAGTATATCTGGGCACCAAGTTCTTGTTGGACCATTTCGGGGCCACGAGAGTAACTAGAATTCCTTCAGACTCATTTTGACGGAACAAATGGGGAGGCTCTTTTGAGGAAGGAAGGTATGTCAGGGAGAACTGATCCCGCCGGGTCACCAGTGTACCCACCACAAAGGCCTTTGGATCCCAAGCCTGAGATACGAACCTCACCACCTTGTTGGAGGATGCCAAGCGTGGATCTCCTTGCATCAAAATCTCAAAGCACTTCTAGATGAAAGGACCGCCCTCCCTCCGAACCATTGTCTGACTGAATCCGCATTGGTAGTCCCCGAAGACAGCTTGTCCATTTCTGAGGGATGGAGGTAAATAGCTTGAAGTACCAGGATTCCTGTAGTGACCATGTTCTTTGTACTGTCATCGACCCCTGAGCTCACTTCCCTAGCCTGATAGGCTGGCATCCTTTATGACCAACATCCAATATAGAGGGAGAAAGGACTTCCCCACCTCCAGCACGGGACTGTGTATCTACCATGCTAGAGTGTGTCTGGCCTCCATTGACAGACGCATGGGGCGATCTGAAGAGGAAGTTGGCTTGTCCCACACAACCAGAATTCTGTGCTACAAAAAGGTTTAGATTGAGTTTGGGCACACAGAACCACCTAGAAGAAGAACCACATCAGACCCTCATGCAAAACCTCACAGAGGGTGGACAACGGGACAGTACCTGCCAGTCCGTACCTGCAAACTCAGTGACTAAATATTTGCAGGTGGGAGAAAGATTTGAGAAAGGGTCAAAGGACAAGGTCTAAGTAGTCCAAGCGAGGAGTCAGAGTGAGGGCAGATGGCTTGTAACTAGTGAGCTATCCACTGAATGTCATTGTGACAGAACATGGGCAGAGCGGGTTTTCAACAGAAGAACCACATTATATTCACAAGTTAACTCAACAGACGATCGTCCAGACATGCCACGACGTGAATACCTTGAGAAGGCAAGGATCTACGCCAACAACTTTAGATAGCTTTGAGGAGCAAAGGACAGACAAAAAATGAGCACCAAAAACTGAAATTGTTGCTCCCCGTTGTTGATGTGGTGAATAGATGGGGGCATGCTTTGATGTCTGGTGTTTCCATCAGGTAAAAGAATACATAACTGTATATACAAGTCTGGGAAATGTTCTGAAACATTTGCAAGGCAAATTTAAGAAATCTTGTTAAAGAGAGACAACGATTGACCTGGTGGATTCTAAGCAGAATTTTTGTATTTTCAAGTATTTGTTCAGGACTTTGAGGTCTAGGAAGGAGATGGCAGTATTTGTTTAGTTTTGGAACCACAAAAAAAAAAAAAATGGGGAGTAAAACCCTTAAAACCTCCCCCTCTGGCATTGGTAAAGTTACCCCCAAGTACAGAAGCTGGTGGAGGGAAATCTGAAGGGCCTGTGCTCACTGCGGAGAAGATCCCAGATTTGAAGTTATGAATAAGAGACTGAAATTCCAGTTTGTTGTTCTGGATAACGGCAGACAAAACCCAAAAGTCTTGAGTGTTCTGAACTCTGATGGCCACAAGACATTCCTCCACAAGTGAGGGAAGCCTTGTTCTAATGCTTGGAACCAGGTCTAGCCAAGCTGGGAGTCCA
Source organism: Lithobates septentrionalis (assembly GCA_037952835.1). Classification (NCBI taxonomy): domain Eukaryota; kingdom Metazoa; phylum Chordata; class Amphibia; order Anura; family Ranidae; genus Lithobates; species Lithobates septentrionalis. Next base: position 51,097 of record JBBDGP010004925.1, read on the forward strand.
AGACTTGATTGGGAATAGCTTTGCTTGTATGGGATTGGAAATCGAGGCCTGTGGGGGAGGGACCCCTCCCTCTGAGGTCGGGGACTTAGTAGCAGAAACCTTAAACTTGCATTTGCTTGGCCACGGGTGTCCTTCCCCTCCAATTACTTTTCTGACTAAGGAGTCAAGTTCCTTGCCGAAGAGCTGTCCTCCCGAGAAGGGAATCCTCCCCAGACGTCATTTCACTACGTTTTACCCAACCAGTATATAAACAGCTGAAATATTGAGTCATCCAGTACATCTACACAATACTTCAGAGCAGCCGGCAGGAGGTTCAGGGGCTGATGGAGCTCTGGTTCCGTAGAGGTGGATCCTGGCTCTCAGGATGTGTCTTATCCAGATTTCCAGAGGATAAAATACCACCATAGAAGGTTGCAGAATCAGACCATGCAAGGCAAAGGAGGATTCAAAGAGAACCTCAAGTCTCCTATCCATTGGGTCTATAAAACCCGGGAGATCCTTCACCAGGACCATCGCCCATGTTGAGGAAGGCAGAGTAGTCAGATCACCCTCTGGGAACACCCAGAAAGGAGTCTTCTTCAGAATGCTTGGGCGGCTCGTATACTTTTTCAGGATGTCGCCAATCTTCATACAGAACTTTCTCCAGGCAGGAAAGGTTTCTCTTCGGTCAGGAAGTCTTCAGTGGGTCCAGTGCCAAGGAACTCTGCACCTCATCAATCAACAATGAAATAGTGTCTCTGAGTTTGGACGCAAATCGCAGAGGGGGAGGAGCTACGCCTGAGAGACAGCCTTCAATCCTCCCTCTTCTTCTACCTCGTCTGCTCCACCACCGTCCCTCATGAAAGAAATCCCTTCCAGAGGTACATCAGAAAGTGACTCTTGGAGGGGGGGGGGGGGGGGGGGGGGTAGTTGGGGGTGGGGTGTGGTTTACCACCCTGACGGCTCACAGACCGGAGAAGATGTGAAATCTGTCCCATAAGGCAGACATAGAAAATCCTCCTCACTGAAGAGGAATGTGGGACAGACGGAGAGACTGAGGAAAGAAGAGTCGGAAGGGGAACAGGTGAGCTTATCTGTGGCTGACTCTCCAGGGGGTGTCACTGTGGCCCCTCCAACCTCATCTGG